>JAHDVE020004821.1:0-149571 GCA_022606495.2 Halesus radiatus | reverse complement strand
CAAGAATTCACAACTTCACAAAAAAACCCGAGCAAGGCCGGGTACACATCAGCTAGCTTTTAAATAAAGGTAAAATATTCCTGAAAATCACCCTACAAAAATATTTTTTTTAGTTTACATTTGACAAGAACAAGAGTACATCGCGACAGGTAATCGATGCGTGTAACCCTCCTTGCCAGTGCTTTCAGGTGATTTGACATGTGTCTAATTATATTGATATCTCTGTGAATATAGTAAACACAGAGTTCACATTTTAGATGTTCCTCAGAAATACATTTACGTATTGGATAAAGTAATTAAAATATATAAGTATTTATCGAACGCAACAGAAGAAAATGTTTTGTAGGAAAAATCTACATAAAAATTAACATACGTATGTCTGCGTGGGCCGTGGGGTGATAACTTGCCGGTGGTGCGGTATTGAACGAGAGAGGTACGGAGTATCGCTCACACCGTGACACGATGCGCGGTTGTCGGTAGCAGTGTTGCCATCGTGACGGATTTCTCGTAATTTCTAGCGGATTGGAGTGCCTAAAGCCGCGTCTCCTGCGACTGTTTTTTGTAAACATTTACACAAAAAAACAAAACAAAGGGGCCTTACCATACACATTTCTGTGTGCGTATGGAATGTTTTTGTCTTCCGAAAGCAATTGAAAACATTCCTCTCGCGGGTGAAGACGGGAAGGGGGAAGGGGGTGTATTTCATATTTTTACGAGCACCGCGGGGTTCGTTTCACTGTCAGTGTCATCCGCTCAGCACAAATCGTACGGGTTGAGGTTATGTGCACTGAGCGAGCAAGTATCCACGTTATCAAGTGTGAATTGTTGTGTTTTACAAGTTATTTAGTTTTTAGGTTATTTTAATTATTTTCTTTTAAACCCAACTAAGAACCTATTTTATATATAATTAACATATTGTATTGTTAATAAAATAGGTTATTAGTTTGGGTTTCAAAGCAAAGAAAAAAACTATCAGAAAACTTAAAATTTATAATTTTGCATTTCCGCCGACGTAAATAGTAGTTTGTTATTGTAATTCAATTGAAAGTAAGTGTTATTTCAGTTATCCATACGTATTTAAACGTTACCGAAATAATAAATGGATGAATGATTGTTTTTATCATGATGTCACCTTTAAATAAAGTGCTCTAAGTCTATTGTAGAGGCCCAGCAAATCTCAGGAATAATTTTGGACAATTGTTGTTTTGAAACTCTTAAATGGTACATTAAGCTAGTGTATGAATCGCCAGTAGCCAGAAACCTTAATGTAATGCCAGGTCTCATTTCTGGTGAAATGACATCTCTTCGCCATGTTGAGTATTTTTTGCACATCAGGACGTAAAATCGAAACCAGTTCTTCAAAATCGGTTTCAGAGACGCGGAAGAAATTGCCTTCTATTCTTAATTCCTGATAAATATTAAAATTTCGAGATAGTAAGTAAGGTCTAGCTTGAAATCTGTGTTTTCTCCCTGATACAATGTCTACAATCGCTAAAACCGAAAGCACGTCCTCCTCGTCCGAACTCATTTTGACGTCTACACATAAAATATTTTGTTTTGAACTAAAACAAAACATTTTAGCAGGAGACGGGATGTGTATGAAAACAAATGTTTTTGTGTAATGTTTCGGAAAAAAGTTCGCAGGAGACGCGGCTTAAGAAACGGGAGAATTTGTGTCTAACGGAATTTAAAAGATAACGGATTTTCTGGCGGAATCTAGTAAAATTATTTATTGAAGAAAAGAAACAATTAAATTGGTGACAAAAATCAATACACCCTTCGCCGTCGATAGCTGTTGCGCCTTTTGTTCGTGTTTTCATGGTTTTAGAGCTAAGCGTAATGTCTGGCGGAAATCCAAGTAAGTTTTGACGGGAATCTGACGGAATTTACTGTACATGCTAGCGGAAATGTATATTTCAAGATGACAACACTGGCCAGTAGTAGTCGGTGGTCTGCCGGCTGTAATGGACGCATTGGGCGTTTTATGAGTGGCCGATATTTTTTCCTCGTTTTCAGCGTTTATACACAATGTTTTACTTATGTATGTATGTATATATATATAAAACTGCAACAGGTCCAAAAAACGATAAATTACAATATGGGTATCAAACTATTCGCCAAAAGGAGTTCTTGGCAGTTTTAAATAGATACAAAAACAATAAAAGGTGTGCCTCCTTGAGAACTTAAAAAACCGTTTGAAAATCTTCAAGCATTAAGATGTTCCCAGTTTTATACAAAATTTAGAATTGTTTCCATTTAAAATCGATCTTTGTCCTATGCATTCAATTTCGAACAGCAAGAACTAATAAAATTTGACATTTTTGCATACATATTTTGTTATACCCGAATATACAAGACATTAATTATCTCAAAACAACAGATGTTGACTTATTGTAGTTTAACACTGAGCCAACGATGGTACTATTAATAAAATGATTTACATAAATAATAAATGTTAACTATTAATTTTTATTCAAGTTAAAAATTATAAAATTCTAAGTGCACCATATACCCTGTACACTGAGTGTACAGCACAGCGTTCTGCTGTAAAAGGGTTCTCCGACCCCCAACCGTCTTCTTCTAGTAAAGATTTTTTTTTAATTACAAAGTAATTTTTAATTCTATAAATGAATTAAAAATTACTTTGCAATCACCACTTTATTAATATATACATTTCAACATGTTTCGAAAGCGAAGCTTTCCTCATCAGGAATACACAGAATACTAAAAATAATAATAAAATTAATTTTTAAAAATAAAGAAAAAAAATAAAAAATAAGAATTAAAAAAAATAATAATAATTTTAAAAAAGCTTCGCTTTCGAAACATATTGATATATGTATAAACGAGTACATATATATTACTTATGTGGTGAATACGAAGTAATTTTTAATTCATTTATTAAGAATGACGTCATAAAGTGAATACCAATCTTTTGAAGAAATTATAATAAATCTATATTCAAATGAACTAGTAATTAGCGTTAACAGGTGGCAATTATAAGTCTGAATTAGGTATTTTCTATTTATAAATCTTAGCTGTAAGCCATTAGTAATTAATCTAATATGTAAAATATTATATATAAGTCTAAGTGATAAGGTATAGGTTATATAAATTATGTTCTAATTGATTGTGATTTTCTCACGAAAACGGCGCTATAGAAATAATCCATTTATTATTATTATTATTAATAATATTTTTAAAAAAAGAGCCTTCATAACGTATTAAAAACCCATGTGTTGAATTCATCCGTGAATATCCATTTTATTTCTATTAAATGAACCATAATATTTCCTTTGATAATTTTCACCTTAAAGTAATAAATAGTAAGTACAAAACAGTGGCGTGCAATGACATATTTTTCAATGACGACTTTACAGGAAAAAAAAAGTTTTTGTTTGCCAAAAAATCTTTTCCGAATGGAACTTATTGCATAGAAAAAATATTTAAATGAAAAAATATTATTTTCTTTCCATAGGTCACTGGTTTTAAAGTAAATTTTGTCATACCTTGTTAATTCACAAAATCACAATCCAGATTCTACTAGTTTCGTCACAAGACAAATTATACAACTTCATTCCGGTCCACTTATCGGCACATTTTTTTTTATTTCTTGTGTCGTAATCAAAATTCTATAGCCATGCTTGGAACATGTTCCGATCCATTTGCCACGCGATATTTTGCCCGTTCATCATATCGTCATCGCCAGAAGGAATGTAAAGCTGATATCTGATTTCCGAATGACAATACAAATGGCAAAAGGTATTCGAGCTTTGAAGCAAGGGCGTGTCGTGACTTTTTGTCCAGTTTTTGAGATTTCCCCGAACCAAAATCATTGAATTTTTTGGGTTAAAATCATTTTAGAAATTTTGGATAGTTGAGATAAAGATGCTTTCGTGAAGAGTTCATCTCAGGGACATTTGGACATATATGCGTACTTATAAAACATATAGTAAACATAGGTAAATTAATATTGATTGAAAAGATATGATAGTATGGCCCTCTTGTACTCACCTTCCGTGTAGTTCAATAGATCCGCCCCATCTGCGTATCTATTACTAACTTCATGTAATCTAGGTACAAGCGAGTGTTTGTAATGCTCAGTCCTGGTGTTGTTGTGTGATTATATAAATAACAGATTTTTGGGTTCAAAGTCGAGTCAAAGTTCGCAATTGTCCTTTTCTTAAAAAAGAAAAAACTGACGACTATTATAGGGAAATAGCTGATGTAGCCGGCGTTGCCCGGGACTATGAATGGTTTGGAGTAAAGTTTTGAGGTTGTGATGTGTTTTATTTTATTTTTTATTGTGTATAACAGACTGCGTTCATTTACTATACACATGAACAAAGCGGTAATGTGTAATTGCAACATGAAATTATACGGAATGACAAGAATTAAAATACATTATTTGCATGTCTCTTGAAACCTTTAGGTTTATGTTGAAGATTTGGAGAGAGATGTTATTTAGCAACACCATCCCCCGCTGCTGAGCTAACACCCAGTGTTATGTATGTTACCCCCACGCAATAAGTTTCCGTGTGGAATATTTCATCAATTTTTATTTATTTTATTTTATTTGGAAAACCAACAATTTACAATAATTATTATGTATGGTAAATATATTTAAAAATGAACTAATAATATTTTTTCACTTAAGTATTTAAATTATTAATTTAAAAAAGAAAACTTACAAGGTTATCCCATTGAGTTAGGGTGGTGGGGGGGAGGGGGGGACCTAGTCAGTGTAGAATAATATGTACAGTGACCTTCCTCTTGATTTGATGGTCAAGTGTGCAAAATTTCATCAAGCTCGTAATTAAATAGTAGTTTTGTATAAAAAAACAAACACACAGACACTCTTCTCTATATATATATATATGTATGGGTAAGGTAATATATAATAGAAACAAAGGACATATGGCTCTGAAGCGTGCCGATTGCCGCCGAGCTAAATTAACTAATTAATATGTTTTGTTCGTATAGAAACAAAGGCGGGGTGCCGCAGAACGTGGATGCGATTTACAGTAGTATGGGTGAACGATGTTGACGACACTTTTGCGTGCGCGGTTTCACGATAATAATGGTTCATGGCCCATCTCCATTGTTTCGATTTTCTATGGTTTATGCTAACTAAATAATAGACATTTCAATAGAGTACATAGTCAAGTATCGATTGACGGCCAATGAACCTAGATCCAAAGATAAGTATTTGACCGTTTCACCATGGAAGGAACTGCGTTCAACAGATATTCAAATGGAGGTTATGATGACTATAAAAAAAACAATTTACGATTTCGAAACATAATATGAATACTTGATTCAAAGGGGTAGAATAAATTGAATAGGGGAATGATGAAATATCGGAACAAGGGACAAGGCGGCCCGAGATTGGTTACCCGTGTCAGTTGAAAGTTCAAAGGAAATCTAATCTCGCTTCAATCTGACGGCTCAGACTGGAAAATCGGACATGAAAGCAACCAAATTAATTGATATTTTAATCTTACCTCAAAGCTGGAATAATCCAATATCAAAGAGATTATAATTCAAAATAAGCATTATGCAAACACAACTGAGAAATTAATATTAAGGCGGAGGGGCATTATTTATTAACAAGATACTCCAGCCCAATTTTTTTTTTCTAAAGTTAATTTTCATATTTAAAAGAATTTTCAAAAATTCAATTTTTCAAAGTCCGCTAAAACGCTCCAAATCTATGACCGGTCGGTTTTGAGGTTAGAATGTCAAATGTCAAATCAAGGATGAGCTTTACCGTACATAATTTTATATTGTATTCAACTCAGCCCCTTATAATTTCAAACCAAAAATCAATAAATAACATTCACACAATACATATTACTCTAAACAAACTAGATCCTTTCCCTTCCCCTCCGTCTCATCATGCTAACCTCATAGGCTAACCTTGTAACTTTTCTTATTTTTTTTTGTTTTAAATTGAATAATTTAAATACTTAAGTGAAAATCTATTATTGGTTCATATTTTAAATATATTTGCCATATGTAATTATTGCTGTAAAACTGTTGGTTTTCCAAATAAAATAAAAATAGCGAACCACAACTAAACATAAATGTACCCTTTTAAAAACTTTAACTCAAGGACTAATAATAGTATTGAGCATAATATTATCATCACATCCGTATTAATAATTGGTTTGTTCATGAATACTTTATTTCATTAATAATAGTAAAAAAAAATTTTATATTAAACAACAATTATAGGGCTTAAAGTCGCAAATACAAAACAAAAGTGAGAAATATAAATGTCCATACTAATCCGAACATAAAATGCGCAAGTGACGTAAGATGTTCCAAATGCAATTGTACCAACATGACAAGGTATTTTAGTGAAATGATTTTTTATTCACTCTTAAATAACGATTTATAAATTCTACGTATATAATAAAAGTTGCATATTCAGAATTGGCGTTTGCTGATCTACATGAATACATATTTTTGATGCCATTATAATTTTCACTCGAGTTCCTTATTCAAAATAATGATAATATTATTAAGCAATACGATAAATATAATGACTGTAATTGAGTGTGGTGTTAGTATGTGCCGAGTATTTAATTACATGCATTGTAATTTCACAGGTGCGAATGGTGTTAAACGGAAGTATTTGTGAGTTTCTGTAGATGTCTTTGACGTGTGTGTCCCATAGCAAACTAAAGATATTTCGTAGGGCTCTATTTTGAATGACTTGGATCACTGAAATCATGTAAAATTTAAAAACATATGTGATAAATATGTTTCTCCTTAAAAACATTGTGTTTATGATATTGCGTAATAATATTATCATTATTTGGAATTAATAATAATCACTCTCCGACTTCCCTCTCCCCCTTAAAGGATAATTTGAGGCGTCAGCCATTCTCTTTAGTACTACCAGAACATTTTTGATTTCCCAAGAATTATATGTTTCCAACAAATTAATTCCGGAAAGAAGGCCAACATTGAGTGTTTGGTGTCGTGTTTTCCTTTATTCTTACACAGAATAAAAACATATATGATAAATATGTTTCTCCTTAAAAACATTGTGTTTATGATATTGCGTAATAATATTATCATTATTTGGAATTAATAATAATCCCTCTCCCGCCTTAAAGGATAATTTGAGGCGTCAGCCATTCTCTTTAGTGCTACCAGAACATTTTTGATTTCCCAAGAATTATATGTTTCCAACAAATTAATTCCGGAAAGAAGGCCAACGTTGAGTGTTTGGTGTCGTGTTTTCCTTTATTCTTACACAGAATAAAAACATATATGATAAATATGTTTCTCCTTAAAAACATTGTGTTTATGATATTGCGTAATAATATTATCATTATTTGGAATTAATAATAATCCCTCTCCCCCTTAAAGGATAATTTGAGGCGTCAGCCATTCTCTTTAGTACTACCAGAACATTGTTGATTTCCCAAGAATTATATGTTTCCAACAAATTAATTCCGGAAAGAAGGCCAACGTTGAGTGTTTGGTGTCGTGTTTTCCTTTATTCTTACACAGAATAAAAATAGATAATTATTGATTCATTCGTGTTATTTATTCAGTTGTTATTTGACTTGTCAACTAGGCACCGAAGATTTAAGTAATATTTTGTTTATCCGTGCATGATATAATAACTAAAAAATTTATAAAACAAACACATATTTTGTGGCATCCGCTGATGCACCGTGTGGGAAGGATATTAATTTAATAATGCGCCACAAATATACATTTGACATTGTGTGTTACTTCTCATTACTCATCTCTCTTCAATGGTTTTCAATTTTTAAAATCCTCCTTGAATAGTTTCTAGTTACTCTTTTTAAACATTTTTTTTAACACGGGAGACCCTGAAAAATCATTTCTCTGAGGGCCTTTGTCACCCTCAGTGATACTGCGTGGAGCGAGGCGATGGGTCGATAGAGCCCGGCTGGAGAGGTCAGGGGGTCTCCCCCAACAAGCCTCTCCCGATCCGGCCCACAACGCAACTGGTGAGCAGACGCATCCTCTGCCAAGATCTGGACAAACCTCACACCATGAACCCTGGCACCCCTGATGGCAGGTTAATACCTGCCGTAGCGAACCACCCGGGGTGGCCTATGACAAAGGTGTTGGTTATCCAATGAATGGTTTCTTGGACGACGATTAACATACCCGCCTCCTAATTTGTTTCTCCCAAAAATTGTAATCGTTACATATATCTGATAGGTAATAATAGTTCATATGTTTATTTTGAAAATGCGCCTATGATGGAGCATGTAAGCGACCATTGTCGTTACAAGACTGTAAACATGTAGGTGCTGGTCAAGTCGTTATCGTATCCGTGATGTCTCGGGCGTCGGGCTCGCTCTGGATTTCCAAATATTGTTCCTTGCAAAAAGGAAACAATGTCGACTTTTGTAGATTCTGCTGTGGTCGGGTATCCAAAGGTGAGAAGTCAAAGGCAGTTGTCCGATGGAGGTAAGCAGTGGTCAGAGTGAAACAAGGCGAGTGGTTCAGAAGTCAGAGCGGGCGGCGGGCGGGGAGGAGTACTTGTCAGGCTGGCGATCAAATGCTAACTGCCGCAAACTGGCGTTTGCAGGCTATTTATGCGGTCCACCAAGCGCGGACCGCCGGTGCCGTGTAGATGCCCGATAAGTCGGTCTCCCTCCCACCAACTGTCCCTCTCCAACGCTTTTATTCAGTCATTTCAGTTTGAGCGGTCTGGAGCGAACAAGCTCGCCAGACCGCCCGTTACATATATTAACAGACAACGATAATTTAATAATAAGTGTGCAGCTTCAGATATTCCGGGAGGCGTTACGTCCGATACACTCCCCTCGTGGAGCTTGGCTACACTTTTCTGCGAAGGGCGTGCCGTCTCTCGGTGCGGCGATGAAGTCATCCGGGCGTCATCCGCAGAGGTGGGGATGCGCTGAGGTTACCCATGCATCTTGTCGTGGCGAGAATGCTCCCCTCGTCAAAGGGTTGGGGCTGGGATGCGCTGAGCTGTGGCGCGTGTTGAAGCACTTGTTTCATTTCCCGGGCTATGGGTAGTGCCGGGCTGCGTTCGCGCAGAGTGGGCGGCCGCCGGGGGGCGCTCGGAACAAAGGGGCCGCAGTTCAGCGAGGCGCGCTGCATTCTCGCAACTTGTCCATTTCCCGGGCTCTGAGTAGCGCCGGGCTGCGTTCGCGCAGAATGGGCCGCCGACAAGGGGGCCGCCGATAACAGCGGGGCCGCAGTTCGGAGAGGCGCGTTGCATCCTAGCAGCTTGTCGTTTTCCCGGGCTATGCTTAGCGCCGGGCTGCGTTCGCGCAGAGGTGGCCGCCGCCGAAGGGCCCCAGTAACAAGGGGGGCGCAGTTCGGCGAGGCGTGCTGCATCCTAGCAGCTTGTCGGTTTCCCGGGCTAAGCTTAGGGCCAGGCTGCGTGCAGAGCCGGACACTTTGGGGTCGGCTGGTGCGAGGCTGTACACCTGAGTGCGGCAGCTATTGATGTGTCGGTAGAGCCCGCTTACAGCAGGGCCGTGAGCAGAGCCAGACACTTCAGGGTCGGGCAATGCGCAGCTGCACACTTCAGGGCAGGAGTCGTTATTGGGTAGATGGGGCCCGCCTATAGCAGGGCCGTGAGCAGAGCCAGACACTTCGGGGTCGGGCAATGCGAGGCTGCACACTTCAGGGCAGCAATGATTGTCGATTCGGTGGGGCCCGCCTATAGCAGGGCCGTGAGCAGCGCCAGACACTTCGGGGTCGGGCAGAGCGAGGCTGCGCACCTCCGGGCAGCAGTTGTTGTGACGGGGCCCGCCTATAGCAGGGCCGTGAGCAGCGCCGGATACTTCGGGATCGGGCGGTGCGAGGCTGCGCACCTCCGGGCAGCAGTTGTTGTGACGGGGCCCGCCTATAGCAGGGCCGTGAGCAGCGCCGGATACTTCGGGATCGGGCGGTGCGAGGCTGCGCACCTCCGGGCAGCAGTTGTTGTGACGGGGCCCGCCTATAGCAGGGCCGTGAGCAGAGCCAGACACTTCGGGGTCGGGCAATGCGCAGCTGCACACTTCAGGGCAGCAGTCATTGTTGTGTAGATGGGGCCCGCCTATAGCAGGGCCGTGAGCAGAGCCAGACACTTCGGGGTCGGGCAATGCGCAGCTGCACACTTCAGGGCAGCAGTGATTGTTGTGGAGATGGGGCCCGCCTATAGCAGGGCCATGTGCAGCGGAGCCAGACACCTCGGCGTCGGGCAATGCGCAGCTGCACACCTCAGGGCAGCAGTCGTTGTCATGTAGATGGGGCTCGCCTATAGCAGGGCCGTGAGCAGAGCCAGACACTTCGGGGTCGGGCTGTGCGAGGCTGCGCACTTCAGGGCAGCAGTCATCGTCATGTAGATGGGGCTCGCCTATAGCAGGGCCGTGAGCAGGGCCAGACACTTCGGGGTCGGGCTGTGCGAGGCTGCGCACTTCAGGGCAGCAGTCATCGTCATGTAGATGGGGCCCGCCTATAGCAGGGCCGTGAGCAGAGCCAGACACTTCGGGGTCGGGCAATGCGCAGCTGCACACTTCAGGGCAGCAGTGATTGTTGTGGAGATGGGGCCCGCCTATAGCAGGGCCGTCAGCAGAGCCAGACACTTCGGGGTCGGGCAATGCGCAGCTGCAGACTTCAGGGCAGCAGTGATTGTTGTGGAGATGGGGCCCGCCTATAGCAGGGCCGTCAGCAGAGCCAGACACTTCGGGGTCGGGCAATGCGCAGCTGCAGACTTCAGGGCAGCAGTGATTGTTGTGGAGATGGGGCCCGCCTATAGCAGGGCCATGTGCAGCGCCGGATACTTCGGGATCGGGCGGTGCGAGGCTGCGCACCTCCGGGCAGCAGTTGTTGTGACGGGGCCCGCCTATAGCAGGGCCGTGAGCAGAGCCAGACACTTCGGGGTCGGGCAATGCGCAGCTGCACACTTCAGGGCAGCAGTCGTTGTCGAGAGCCGGGGCCCGCCTATAGCAGGGCCGTGAGCAGAGCCAGACACTTCGGGGTCGGGCAATGCGCAGCTGCAGACTTCAGGGCAGCAGTTGTTGTTGTGGATGGGGCCCGCCTATAGCAGGGCCGTGAGCAGAGCCAGACACTTCGGGGTCGGGCAATGCGCAGCTGCACACTTCAGGGCAGCCGTCGTTGTCGAGTGGATGGGGCTCGCCTATAGCAGGGCCGTGTGCAGAGCCAGACACTTCGGGGTCGGCCAATGCGCAGCTGTGCACTTCAGGGCAGCAGTTGTTGTTGTGGAGACGGGGCCCGCCTATAGCAGGGCCGTGAGCAGAGCCAGACACTTCAGGGTCAGGCAATGCGCAGCTGCAGACTTCAGGGCAGCAGTTGTTGTTATGGAGACGGGGCCCGCCTATAGCAGGGCCGTGAGCAGAGCCAGACACTTCAGGGTCAGGCAATGCGCAGCTGCAGACTTCAGGGCAGCAGTCACTGTTGTGTAGATGGGGCCCGCCTATAGCAGGGCCGTGAGCAGAGCCAGACACTTCGGGGTCGAGCTGTGCGAGGCTGCGCACTTCAGGGCAGCAGTCAGTGTTCAACAGCAAAGGGAGCCCAGATGCGGCGATCAGTTGCTCGATCTGCCTGTTTTGTTTTCTTATTTCTTGCAACTCTGCTCGCATCCGACGGATTATTTCTTTCTTGGAATCCGCAGAGGCTACTGTGCTCCGTGTCGTGTCGGTATTTGTGGCTAGAGCCGCTGCCGTAACAGCTCGTGCTCTAGAATCCCAGGCGGCCGTACTTGCTTGTTCGGGAACGTGTGTCGCTGGGTCGGCGGTAACCGGGCCGAGGGGTGCCGGGCCGAGGGGTGCGGGGCCAGAGACTGTAGCGCCGAGCGCTACAGAATTGTAACTATAGTCATTCCGTTCGAGCCCGCGGGGAGTGAGGTTGTAAGCAGCTGGGCTGCCATGTAATGCACCGGGCGCTGCGGGGGCAGGGGGCGCAAGACCGGGCCCTACAGCGTAGCGGCGGCTAGCGTCATTTCGCTCGTGGCCGTGGGAAGCGAGGTCCGTTGTAGCTCCGCCGGCGTATGACGTGTCGGGCGTTGTGGGTCGTGCCGGGCCGAGGGGTGCGGGGCCAGAGACTGTAGCGCCGAGCGCTACAGAATTGTAACTCGCGTCATTCCGTTCGAGCCCTCGGGGAGTGAGGTTGTAAGCAGCTGGGCTGCCATGTAATGCACCGGGCGCTGCGGGGGCAGGGGGCGCAAGACCGGGCCCTACAGCGTGGTGGCGGCTATCGTTATTTCGCTCGTGGCCGTGGGAAGCGAGATCCGATGTAGCTCCGCCGGCGTATGACGTGTCGAGCGCTGCGGGTCGTGCCGGGCCGGGTATTTCGGACTGCGGCCACTGTGTTCCGCCATTTTGTAATGTGCGGAATGCTTCCATCATTAATGCAGCAATCTGGGAGAGCGGGTCCGCTCTGTTCTTCGCCCAATATTGGATTCGACGCGCCGAGTCATCCGTTGTAGTTTGACCCGGGAATGTCGCGTTGGCGTTTGTGGGCTGCGGTTGACAGGGCTGCAGAGGGGTCGTTTGGCCGTGCATCGCGGCGTGGGATGCTGGAAGCCGGTACTCTGCGCCTTGTGGGGCGCCTTGTGGGGCGCCTTGTGTGAAGCCTTGTGGGGCGCCTTGTGTGGCCGTACACTTCTGGGTAACGGCCGGTGACATCTTGTTAAATCACCTGGGTAGCGGCTGGGTACTAGATCCGTAGTCCGGGGATCACTATGTGACTTGATCCGTGCTCGAGAGGACCACTTGTAAGCGACCATTGTCGTTACAAGACTGTAAACATGTAGGTGCTGGTCAAGTCGTTATCGTATCCGTGATGTCTCGGGCGTCGGGCTCGCTCTGGATTTCCAAATATTGTTCCTTGCAAAAGGGAAACAATGTCGACTTTTGTAGATTCTGCTGTGGTCGGGTATCCAAAGGTGAGAAGTCAAAGGCAGTTGTCCGATGGAGGTAAGCAGTGGTCAGAGTGAAACAAGGCGAGTGGTTCAGAAGTCAGAGCGGGCGGCGGGCAGGGAGGAGTACTTGTCAGGCTGGCGGTCAAATGCTAACTGCCGCAAACTGGCGTTTGCAGGCTATTTATGCGGTCCACCAAGCGCGGACCGCCGGTGCCGTGTAGATGCCCGACAAGTCGGTCTCCCTCCCACCAACTGTCCCGCTCCAACGCTTTTATTCAGTCATTTCAGTTTGAGCGGTCTGGAGCGAACAAGCTCGCCAGACCGCCCGTTACATATATTAACAGACAACGATAATTTAATAATAAGTGTGCAGCTTCAGATATTCCGGGAGGCGTTACGTCCGATACAGAGCATATCAAAATCAAACTACAGCTTGACAATGAAAACTTCGCAGGCAGCCTCGAGAGGAACTAAAGATGATATGTTTTATTATTCGGCTCTCAAAACGTCTTTCAATCAAATATTTTCTACAAAACTGCCTCGATGAAGGGATGGTATTCTACTTCATATGCATGGGAACATATTTGGGATCAGAACCTGAGGTATTTGAGGTATGCTGTAGATGTATAGAACCAGAAGAGTTTTTTTTCGATTTTTTCTGACTATCGCCTTTTTTATTTATTTTTATTTATTGTAAAATATTAATTATATACGGTGGCAACTTATACCTGCTAAGCCACTGCAAGTAGCTTGTCAACAGGAATTTATTTCAACAATATTATATAATACAACAATAAACAACAATCATCATACAAATGTAGGGCTATAAGGATATAGAGGCGCATGCATGTTGTGATCAATGTACGTAAGTTGGAAAAAAAATTAAAAAGAAAAAAATAATGGAAACAGCATTACAGTTTTGTTACTGAGATACTAGAGTCCAATTTTATAACACCGATTTAAATAATATTATAAAAATCTCAAAATCATAAAAAATATCAAAATTATAAAAATATCAGTATTATAAAAACATCAATATTTTAAATGTCAATATTATAAAAATATCAGTATTATAAAAACATCAATATTTTAAATGTCAATATTATAAAAATATCAGTATTATAAAAATACCAACATTGTAAAAAATACCGACATTATAAAAACATTAATATTACAAAAATAAAAATATCAAAAATATCAAAGTATCGGCAAGTATTAAATAAATTTATAAATAACAATAAAAAATTATATAAATAAAACAGCAGTACTAGTTGGTTACAGTGAGGATAGACTTAATATAATAGTAACACCAATTTTTTTTTAATGATACCCGCAGCTATCAAGTAAATATACAATCAGGAAACCATCATATTTTTTCAATAGGCAATGTAAGAAAGAGCAAAATAGCGTATATACAGCAGACATCGAGGAGCTATACAGCCAAGGAGACCGTCATATTTGTTACCATTAATACACAAGGTTACTTTCCAAAGGCGAACACTTTAACATCAGCGAGAATTTCATCATAGAGCAATTGTTTGTTAAATGTAAACGGTACAATGTATTCAAGGGTTCGTTGACTATATTAATTTTGAAATATTGGCACTATCATTCTTATATTTTTCATTCGCTGCCTTATGCGGACTTTCAGATATATATTTCAGTAGAATTTTATTATGAATAGGAAGCATGTTCTTTACATTTTTTTCAATAGAGAAAAGGAAGACTAATTTTATTAAGACTTTATTTTAATTTCTTCAATAGATGTGTAGTTACTTTGTGGCGTCATTATTAATAAATTAAAAAGAAGTACTTTATTTACACCACCGTTTTTAATACATGAAAACCAATATGTTTTGAAAGCAAAACTTTCCTCATCAGTATACATATACACAGTATACTAAAAGATAATGGCAAGTATAGACAAATGATAAAAATCGAAAATAATAATGTAAGGATTAAAAAAATTACAAACATTAATATTAACTTATGAAAATATGTAAGTAATTAATTAAAAATGTAAAAATTATTGAAAAAATTAAAAATTATTGAAAAAATTAAAAATTAAAAATTATCGAAAAAATTAAAAATTATTGAAAAAATTAAAAATTATTGAAAAAATTAAAAATTATTGAAAAAATTAAAAATTATTGAAAAAATTAAAAATTATTGAAAAAATTAAAAATTATTGAAAAAATTAAAAATTATTGAAAAAATATTAAATAATAAATTTAAAAAATAAATTACTTCTATTATCAATATAAATAAAAACGAAAAGTAACAATGCATAAAAATAATTTATTTTTTAAATTTCTAATGTAAATTTATTTTTTTAAATTTCTGATGTAAATTTATTTTTTAATTTCTAATGTAAATTTAATATTTTATAATGATTTTTCATATTCTCAATAATTTTAACAATTTTAAATTAATTACCTACTTATTGTAATTTTTTGTTTATATTTGTAATTTGTCTATACTTGTCATTATTTTTAGTATACTATGTATCGCGATGAGGAATGCTTCGCTTTCGAAACATGTTGATATTATTATATTTAAAAAAAAAACAAGGTATAAACAAAGGACTTCTTATTAAATAACTTTTAATTAATGTTATTCATTTGGACAAATTTTAAAATAATAATGAAAACTGCATTCGATTTCTAAATTTAAAAAAAAATCACACTTAATGATTTGAATTTTGTTAATATTCTAGTGTACAAAGTGGCTTTATTTATTACGAATCCATCTTCGCAATAAAATATTTTTACTTAATCTAGAATTATTCA
This sequence comes from Halesus radiatus, assembly GCA_022606495.2. Taxonomy (NCBI): domain Eukaryota; kingdom Metazoa; phylum Arthropoda; class Insecta; order Trichoptera; family Limnephilidae; genus Halesus; species Halesus radiatus. The sequence goes on along the minus strand of JAHDVE020004821.1, from coordinate 133,884 downwards.
CGAACCATAATCAAAATGATTCACGTAAAATTACGACTGGACGCTCCACTTGCAGAAACTACTTCAGTATTTATTGCTCAAGGGAAATGTAGATGTCTCCATAGGCAGGTATTGCAAAACCTAAAAGTACTTACCTACCCGCGAAGGCTCTCTGCTTGGGAATTGGGAATTCCGTTGAATCATAATGGTCGCGAAAGGTGGGAAAGGAAATTGACCGCATTTTCCCTTACGAGCTGGGATTTTGCGGTTAGTCATTTCATTGAACCCATTGCAATGTTCCCCAGATTTTGAATTCGTCGCAATGGAGTATAATAATGCGACGCTGAAGTTGAATTGTCGCAATAAAATGATAGGTACTGTCTTGTAACTGTCTTACCGGGCATATGAAAATCAAATAAAAATATATATATTGAAGTAACAATTTTAAACAAACATGTTAAATCGCAAATAATTCTTGGTTCATATTTTTCCAAATTTAATTACTAAAGCAGATAATCATACATCTCTAGGATCTTGCAACAAAACTCCACAAAATTCTTCCCCCAGACATAAAACGAATAGAAAATGTTTCTGAGTACAGGTCAAGAATAAAAGTCTGGCTGAAAGAGATCAATGAAACAACCTTAAAAACAACACTAAAAACGACATAGAAGACGAACCTAATTAGTTTACATCAAATTAAATAACTCTAATCCGCCTCAGTACAGGACCCCCTAGCGGGGAAACTTAGAAATACACAAAAATATCAAATAGTTTACGTAATAAAATTAGTACTCCATTTTATATTTTAAACATTTTTCTGTAAACAATTTAATTACAACATATTTTATTTATTCTTTTATTAAAATGATTGCTTGTCTGTGTGTCCTTAATTTTCTCGAAAATTACTCGACCGGTTTCGCTGTAATTTTCGAGATAAATAACACAGTTTGTTTTTATTAGTAGTTTGAATGAAATTCAATATGTAAAACTGTTGCTATAACGTTTTGAAATTAGTATGATAATCATTGAACCCGCCATATTGTATTGAGGTTAGCCCATAGATATACCACTCTGGTTAGCCACAGATTACATATTCAAAAGAAGAAGGTTTGTTTTGGTAGAATATTTTCAAAATAGAAAACACAAGTAGGTACCTACTTAAGAACTTTATTATTTAGATATGTTTTGAAAAAAATAAATGTTTGGAATGAAATAAAAATTTCATGTGAATATTTCTTTGTTTAGAGATAGTAATAGTTGTCACAAGGCACTACTTTCGCTGTCAAATCAATTATGACACCCAAACGACAAGCATCACTACTGTTCATGAGCTAGTGTTCTGTAAAAAATATATAGAATATAGGTGCATCCTCAAAGTATCACCCTGGACTGATGACACTGATGTAGAGGTTCTCTATTGAATATCCAAAAATTGACAATTTTTTAATCGGTGAGTATAACACTGTTAATTTCTTCCTTGAAAACGAAAGTGGCGGTCAGCGCAAAAGTGGGGTAAGCCCTTAGAGTAACAATTAGAGTAAGCCCAAAAATGTCGATCTAGAATGGCCTCCGTGGTTTAATGCTTACGATCCTCGGCTACCGATCCGGAGGTCACGGGTTCAATCCCGGCGTGCGCAAGTAAATTTTATTTGATTAACTCGTGTTATTTCACAATGTGTTTATTTGAAATAATATATACTATATTTGCGGCACGTTCCAGAGTAGTAGATACTTTCAGTATCGGCCTGGTGAAAGACCACCATTCAGAATCGAAACGTTATGGCTTTAGCCGTGTTTGGTGACCAGATCTGAATAGCCAGATACTTCCGCACATTCCTCCTTCCCAATTATGGATGCCAAAGTCTCACTGGCTCCAGACGGTTGGGAGCAGTTGGGACTGTTGTGCGGTACTCACATAAAATAATTAAAATAAAACCCGTTTACAGGAAGTGTTGACTTTTTTGAGTCGATATTGTACAGAATTTCTATGTTGATATCTTAGTAAACGTAAAATGTATCTTTAGACATCCAAACACTGCTATTAAATTACGCACATCACATACTAGAAGCCAAAGAAATTTAAAATACTTTGCAACAAAGATAAATAGTGTACTTCCACTGGCCATTAGACTAAACACTGCTATTAAATTACGCACATCACATACTAGAAGCCAAAGAGATTTAAAATACTTTGCAACAAAGATAAATAATGTACTTCCACTGGCCATTAGACTAAACACTGCTATTAAATTACGCACATCACATACTAGAAGCCAAAGAAATTTAAAATACTTTGCAACAAAGATAAATAATGTACTTCCACTGGCCATTAGACTGAACACAAATTACGATAAATATAAATTGGACGCCAAGACTTGGATCACTAACCAACACAGATCAAAATTCAATGATTATTTTAAATATCCCTATAAGTATGATTCAATGTTCAATTGACGCTTCAAGCTTTTTACCATAACATCATACTGTAAATTGTAAGCTTTGTAAACTTTGTAAACTTTGTAAACTTTGTAAACTTTGTAAACTTTGTAAACTTTGTAAACTTTGTAAACTTTGTAAACTTTGTAAACATTGTAAACTTTGTAAACATTGTAAACTCTGTAAACATTGTAAACTCTGTAAACATTGTAAACATTTTAAACTTTGTAAACATTGTTAACTCTGTAAACTTTGTAAACTCTGTAAACATTGTACACTCTGTAAACATTGTAAACTCTGTAAACATTGTAAACTCTGTAAACTCTGTAAACTCTGTAAACATTGTAAACATTGTAAACTTTGTAAACTCTGTAAACTTTGTAAACTTTGTAAACTTAGTAAACTTTGCAAACTCTGTAAACTTTGTAAACTTAGTAAACTTTGCAAACTCTGTAAACTTTGTAAACTGTAAAATATAAACTTTGCCTGCTCTCAACACAGGTTCTCCTAGTGAGACAGGCACAGTACCATAACCCTTTTTATGACATTAAGGTTGTATAGATGAATAAATAAAAATAAATGAAAATAAGAACTTAAAATACCATTCCAATTTTATCTTCCAAATCCATTTAGGTATTTTTGTGGATTACTCCACTTTGCTGATCACCTCAAACGTACTGCCAAAAAGCGGTAACACGAATAGGGCGTGTTTGTGAAGATAACGTTTTTTTCTCAGAGAAAATAGACATAATAAAAGTTCAATAAAGAGACAAGATCATATAAATCCATAGAAAGTTCAATCGACACGCTCAAAATTACTGAATAATCTAGTTTTGTCTTTTTTTATTTATTTTATGGCTTTCACCCATTAAAGGCGATCTTGGCCATGTTTAATAAGTTAGATTTTAATAGTAGAGATTGTTCTTAAAATAAGTTACTTTTAAACAGGATAAACGAGCTAACTATGTGGAACCTGGCAAGATGACTAAGATAATAAGTGTGACCTAATATCATTCGAGTTATGGAGGAAATGTATTATTTTGGCATGCTAGTGTATTTATGAAGCCAAGGCTAGTTTTGTGTTAAACTTTTGCGATGCAGTAGATCGCATTACTAGCCAGCTAGTTGTCCTTTTTTTCTTCGTATTTTTTTCTTTAAAGAAAGATAAACATTCTTAGTTTACGAATAACCTGACAATAGTTTAATTACTCCCATCATTCATTATAAGCGGAAAATGTTTCTTGAGAAACGATGGATGACTAACTAAAGCCTTGTTCACACAGAACGATTTCAACGCATTTATTTGAATAGTAGTGTCGAAATCGCTTCGTGTGAGAAGGTTTTCACGGCGAGTAACTCGATGAGCAGCTTTTAAACATTAGCGCGTTTCTATAAGAACGTGTTCAATTCTGATCAAGATAACCGCGTCGCCGCTTATCGGCTACTGTCGCATGTCTTCGCCACTAGCAGCGATGCTGTCTCGTCTCATCGTCTGACATCAACAACAACTGACATTTTGGTTTGTTCTGATTATTTTTTACATTGCTTTTTTTCCTTCGTATTTTTTCTCTTCGACTTATCAAATCACGAACCCATTACCTTTTTTGCGAGGCCTTTCTATGTCACTTACCAAATGTTTATTCAATTCAAACGAATCAGTCATTTCAAAAATACAGATCGAGATTCGTATAACATTTTTTTGGCAGTTCACTCGCTACTTCCCAGTCGCAGTTTGAAGCGTTCGAGAGTTTCAGTAGATCTGTGTAACTCTCTACTGGCGGCTAGGAGAAGTGGCGATCACTCGCCGCACAACACAACAGGGTCGAAATCGCTCTGTGTGATCGAGGCTTAAGCAGAGAATTAAACCCACGATCAATAACCGTTTGGTTGTATTAGTTGTAAGAAGACTGCCCCTGAATAGATTAATCTAAAACGCAATAGGTAGGTATAATAAGGAACTCCACTACAATTTTTTTTTGTTAAATCAGTCAAATGTCGAAACAAGGATGAGCTTTACCGTACATAATTTTATATTCTATTCATAGTAAACCATAACTAAAGATAAGTAATAAAATAATGTACCTTTTTGAAACTTCAACTAAAAGAATAATAATAGTATTGAGAAATAATATTAACATAATATCCGTATTGATAATTGGTTTGCTCATGAATACTCTAATTTCTTTCATTAATAATTTTTTTTTTTTATATTGAACAACAATTATAGACCTTAAAGTCTCCCAAAATTAAATTAATTTCGACAAAAGCAAAAAATACATATTTAAATAAAAAAATTAAAATGTCCATACTATTCCAAAAACTGATGTTCCAAATGCAATGATACCCACGAATGAATAACGATTTATAAATTCTACGTATAATTATATATTTAAAAAAGTAGTATATTCAGAATTGGCGTTTGCTGATCTATATGGATATATATATATTTTTAAAGCCATTATATTTTTCACTGGAGGTCCTTATGATAAATTTGTAGAATAGAAGAAGAAAACAAAAAATTGCCTGATGAGTAATTATTGATAATCTGACAAGAGAAGTGTGGGAAATACAAATACGTACATATCCCATGAAAGCAATGTAAAAAATTCCTAGGGCCTGGCCATTTTTACCACATTTCAAATAAATAGATATCTACATAATAATATACGTACTATAGAATATCACAAGAACCACATGAAAACACATTCTTTTATAATTTACCAATATTGTATGTATCACTGAAGCAATAAATCGATAGAATTGTACTGTGGGTAGATGGGTGAATTCCCGGGAATTTATTTTAAAGAATATTCCCGGGAACCTTCCCAGGAAGGCACGGAAAAAATAGTTATTTGCTGTATTGTAAACACTCATTACAACTGTTCATGTTTTACAACGACATTATAATTATAAATCTATTACCCACCCATTGCGCTGTAACTAGCTACTTACATAGTCTCTACCTTCTTACTTCTTTTATACTTATGTTATTATATTATGTACTAAGTCACTGGTTATACTCTTCCGTTATAATGTAACCACAGGTAAAACTGTTACTTATACTGTACCTACTTATTTCTTTTATACTCTAATTATTATTTTATGTACTATATTATTATACTCCCTTGTATAACTATGTGATAAATATATCAACATATAAAAGCCTTCTCTAGGCGTGAATAAATAAATAATAAATGAATACTCCTCTCTATGCCGTGCCTACTTCTGTACGTGTCTGCACTGCACGGTGCCAGTGGATGCGAATAACGATTTTATTCATTTTAAATCCAGCAAACAAAATAAGATAATAACGCTTTCACTGGCTTAAGTGTTAGTTCACATAGAGCGGTTTTTTATCGCGCGGGAAATTTCTCGCCCCGCAGGAGTTGGTGGTGTACATACGAGTATGTACTCGTATTCTATTCGTATTGCGTATGTACTCGTATTCTTTGAAACGGGCGGTCCGTTTGATAGATTCGCCTATCTTAACAAATGGGTTGCAATCTTTGGAGCACAGACGTCGGGTGGGAATGCTGTCCTTGTTCTACCGGTATTTTAATGGAAGATGCTCCGAGGAACTAGCGTCATTGATCCCTTCGGCACCGGTGCATAGTCGGGAAACACGCCAAACGCGCGCCCAACATTTGCACACGGTTGACATTTGTCACACGAGAACGGGTCGCTTCTACGACTCGTTCTTGTGTTCAACAGCTCGGCTGTGGAATGATCTGCCGGCCTCTGTGTTTCCTCCATCCTATAACATGGGTCTCTTCAAGACCCAAGTTCACTCCTTCCTATCCTCTAAAAGATCCTCCACACAGCATCCCCAAAGATGATATAGGCCTTGAGGGAAATTGTTTCCTCCTTGGTCTCCTGTGTGGAGTTACTGTAAAAAAAAAAAAAAAATCTTATGTGCCTCTTCGCGTGGAGCGTAAATTTCTGGCCGAGGGTTTTTTCCCGCCGCGTGGAGTATCGAGGGCCCAAACCGCGCGCGGTAGCTTCAAAAATACCGCCGCGGATTATAGGCAGGCGTGCAGGAGCTTATTTTAACGCGGCACAGGTTGTTTGACATTATCTACAATGTATTTTTTCAGTCTTCGATAGATTGCCGAAATGAATCTTTCTACAATGTTTATAGCAACAGCGCGGTGCCATAAAAGACGTCTTTAAATTATTGTTTTTACAGTAACTCCACACAGAAGGCCGTGAAGGGAAATAATTTCCCTCGAGGTTTATGTCATCTTTATCAATGCTGTGTGGAGGGTATTTTAGAGGATAGGAAGGAGTGAACCTGGGTCTTGAATTGACCCATGTTGTAGGAAGGAGGAAACACCGAGGCCGGCAAATCATTTCACAGCCGAGTTAATTAACACAAGAACGAGTTATAGAAGCGACACGTTCTCTATGACAAATGTCAACCGTGCACAAATGATGGGCGCGCGTTTGGCTTGTTTTCCAACTATGCACCGGTACCGAAGGGATCAATAACGCTAGTTCTTCGGAGCATCTTCCATTGAAATACCGGTAGAACAAGGACAGCATTCCCACCTGACGTCTGTGCTCCAAAGACTGATGTCCGTTTGTTAAGATCTATCAAACGGACCGCCCGTTTCTGTACAGAATTTTTTTGGTAAAAAGAATGAAGTGAAATTTTTTAACTATTTTCATTCCCGCCTCGTGTGAACAAACATCTAGGCGGGAAAATCCCGCGCGATAAAAAAATCTGCTCCGTGTGAACTCACACTAATGCCATGACTACACGATCGCCCAACCTCCCAACTCGAACGTTTGGCCATCGCTAGCTCGAGTTCGCCCGAGATTGCCCCGGTGGCGAACTAGTCGGGCCCACCTTCAAAATAGTTGGCCGACTCGCACAAACCGGCCTCCATACATTGGCCGTTCAGTACGAGTTCCGCAGGCGATCCCGACGGACGTGCTGCGCGAAGAATAAAACATGACTGAACTTTGTTTATAATGACGAAAAAAGACTCAAATATCCAAATAAATGTCCAAATATGAATATTATGGTAATAATAATAATTGGATAATTTGTATAGCGCCGTTTTTTTTATGAAAAATCACCTCAATAGCGAATCGCACGTAATCCGGTGTATAATCGGGGCTAGTTGTTATATTATGTGCGCTGCAATCTGACTCAGGATGTGCATAAAAATAAAATACGGAGCTGAAAGAGGTGCATCACATAAAAAAATTCTAATAAAAATATTTTTTCATGAGTTTATTAGTTTCATTAGCAAGAAGCTTTTACACTAATTTATTCGTTGACCGTAACAATCAACGAAAGATGGTAAAAAATAGTTATTTTGAAATATTCAATGCGCAATTAAAACCCGAACTAGATAAACTATGCCCAGCCTACCTTTGGTCATAGAGTGTACGCCACTTTTTTATTATTGATTTATAACTATGGTCGTGGGAAGGGGAAAATGAACATTTTTCGAAGTCTTTCGAATACAAGGTCTTAATATTTGTTTTACGATTTAATATTTTAGAGTGGAGTTGATGATTTAATCAATTACGCCTTATTGATGGAAATCTGGGTTACCAAGTCATTAGGTGAATTAACGACTTCTTATTTATAGCGGTTTTCACCATAATGAATTCTCAGAAACCAAACGATGCATAGAAATGGCCTCAGTCTTAAAATATCAGTTTATTTGTAATATGTCAGATACGGTTGCGATGTTTTTATGCTGTTTCACTTCATATCATCAAAAAACATCATTTAACGGTCAGCACCCAAAAATACGCACTGTGCGGGTTGCTAACTACAAAAATACTAAGAATGATTTAACTGTAAATTCTATACGGGTAATTAGGAAAATGTTTAAGGTTTCAAAAGACAATAATCCTAAAGCTGTAATCTTTTAATTCCATATGAAACATGAACTAGAATTTTTATAAAGTTCAAAATTTTTTCCGATGGTTTCCGAACTGCACCTATTTTCAGACATTTTGGAATGGATTTCATAGAAATTAAGGATTACAGTTTGTGGATTTGTGTCTTTTGAAACCTTATGCATTTTCCTGACATTATTTTTTTTATTTATTTATTAATAATTTTTTGATACGTGGATTTATATAAACATAGGTACAAATGTTATAAACATTTTTTTACGTGTATGTATTTTTTGTATTCAATTATAAATATATATATATATATATATTTACTCATACATACATATATATCTATATATTTACAGGTTCACAAATTAAGCGAGTTTTTATTTAAAAATAATAACTGTATAATACTGATAAGATTGTAAAATAAAACCACATAAAAAGAAATATAAAAAGTTTGCTGGTATATTTTAATAATTATTTCAAACAATGTCTTATTTTTTTTATTCTTGAATATATTTTCATTGGTTTTTCATTAAAGGTAGATACAAACATTCTCGGGTTACGAATGACCGGACAATATTTCAATTCATTGACATTTGACACATGAGAACGGGTCGCTTCTACGATTCGTTTTTGTGTTCAACTGCTCGGCTGTGGAATGATCTGCCGGCCTCTGTGTTTCCTCCATCCTATAACATGGGTCTCTTCAAGACCCATGTTCACTCCTTCCTATCCTCTAAAAAACCCTCCACACAGCATCCCCAAAGATGATATAGGCCTTGAGGGAAATTATTTCCCTCAGGGTCTGTAAAAAATAAAATCATCATATAGCCGGTCAAATCTAGTCATGTTTCGGATCATTAAAATCCCTTAGACGCAGATGGCGCCAATTCATAATTTAAATTAACCGATTATTCACTGGAATGAGTCAAGATGTTTACACTGATCAATAATTGAATCAATAATATTATAATGTTTTTAATGCTTCCCTCATGAATTTAACTTATTTTATTTTATGTCCTGTCCTGTCTTAATATACATCTTCAATAAACACCTGAATAAGAACTCCATAATATCGTATTTTTTCTTATACTTGCCATTAACATTTTTTTATTTTATAATAATTCGGTTATAAAATTTCATTTAATTTCATATTTTATATCTTGCTTTATTAGTAAAGTCACGAGGAGGAAACCGTTAAATGGTTATATTTTAGGTATACAATGCATATAAACAATTCATTACACTCAATTCATTCACATGGACACTGTAAACTATCGATTTCCCAAAAATATTATAAACAAATAAATAATTACAATATCATTGATTATGTATAATCGATTATTTTTAGAATCATATTACGATTCATTAAATAATCGACACTTTCAAAAGCCATCCCATTACTAAGGACTATATTGAAAATGAAAAAGCAAAAAATATGTTCTATATGTTCGGAATTTCTTTTAGGCACCTACCAACAAAGACAGTGAAAGACATGAACTAACAGTGAAACATAGATTAAAGAGGATAATTTATAGATTATTATACCTGCAAATTATTTTGAAAATTAATTCAATTCAACTTTCAAAGCAAATGTTTTTTTGTGTTTTAAATTAGTGTTACAATAAAAATTATATAATTAAACATTATTAATAAATATTATACATTATAAATGTATATATTATATTATAAATTCGTGCATGTAAAATTAATTTTGCAATACACTTACGATTTTATTTTAGCAAACTTTCAGTGTAGATAGGTACCTAATCGGACCCCATGTCTCCTGTGGTCGATATAAAAAGTGTCCGAAAAAATGATGAAATTCAAAGAATATTATTAGATTCAAACCACTTTCGAGTTTGAGCTGTTGATCATAGATGTCAGTAATATGTTTCAAAGAATTTAGTTTTGACAACAGTTTTCTGGATTCTAGTAGTGTCGAAATAGCGGGTTATTTTTAATATAATTTTGGCACAACTGTTACTGTGCGTACCTTTTAGTATTCTAATATGTTCAATTTATAACACTGAATTGATAGTTTTTGGATATTTCGTCATTCAAATCTGGAAAAAAAGGCCATAGTCGTAGGTCTCCCAGAAGCGACGTCGGGTCTTAAGACGTTCTTACACGATACTTTGTTTCATCCAGATTGCTCATGAGTTTTCTTTTTTTACGGAAAATTCTATAGAAAATTCCGTAGAAAAAGACAATCCACATAAAAACTGGACGAAAAAAAGGATCGTCTAAGAACGCCTTTCGTGTTGAAATCAGAAATCTTTCAGGTTTGTTCATGTTTTTCTTTTATAAATATTAAATAACTTTTACAACTAAATTGACAAAATAATACAAATAACACGTTTTAAAACATTGTACTAATTCACATATGTTTTCTATTTCCAGATTCTTGTGTATTTATTAATTTTTTCCACTTCCTCCAGCTCCAGATTATGACGTATTGCCTTCTAATGCTGTAAATTTGCCTCCATTCGAATATTTCAGTAAGTACATTCCCCACGACATGTTTATCGCCATGCATACACAAGCAAATCAACGCTGTTTGTCTGAGAAGGGAAGACCATTGAATCGCTCTCAGGATTAAATCAAAACATTTTTTGAGGTTACCATAATAATGATATACCTAAAATATCCCCGCATCAGAATGCATTGGGCAGCTAAAACTAGAGTTCCAATTATAGCCAATAACATGTCTAGGAATAGGTACTTTGATATCCGCAATAATTTTAAAATACGTGATGACGCTGCTGCATAGTCAGAAGAAGGAAGTAAGAAGAACCAATACATTTTGGAAAATTCAACCATTAATTAAAACTATTCAAAATGGCTTCAAACTGAACCCATAGATGAAAACCCGGGGGCACACATCGTTCTTTCAGTTCGTTTTTGTCTAACAGACCATTTTTTACGAAACTGAGTTAAGTATAAAGGAGTTCTCAGAAAGCCTTTATTTATACAATGCAAGTTTTAAAAAAATATATTTTTAATTATTTAAGGGGTTTTTACGAAGCATTTTGTCTTAAGTCCTTTAAAATTATACAACATTCTTTGCGTGTTTCTCCAACTTCCACACGTTGGACAACATAACACCTCGCTTTTATACCGGCCGTTACGTATATATTTCATAGTAATTTGTCCAACATCCACAGCAATATCATGGCCTAAGTGTAAATTTAAACTTTCCGTTACGAGCACATTGCTCTAACATACCAAATAACCAATAGCAGCGCAGCGGAAGACCACGTGATCGCTCTCTGTCGAGTCTTTCGAGCTTCATACGCTCGCGTCGCAAAAGTTACCATCGATTGATTTTGCTATTTACGAAGTTATTTTACTGTTTTTTTGAGAGATTTCTCCACACAAAATTTCTCAATATGTACACTTTAAAAAACAATAATATTTTCCAAGAGAAGGGTAATGTGTAACGACATTTTATTAGTTCCTCAGCAAATTGTACAGTTTTTGTTTCAACTCATCGTTCGTTAAAACTCTATACAGCGTGGTTATAATAACATTTTGTATTTCCATTAATTGCATGCCAAGCGATTTCCGTGTGGTGAAATACCGTTGTCAAAATTTAAATAATCCTAATATCGTTGCCGTTTTAATCGCACTCAATTAATTTCTAACATTTTGTTTCGAAATAAATGACTAATAGTGGGACACGGAACTGACAGAAGGACGAAATTATACTAAACACACTGGAAATGAGATCCCTGAGGTGTATGTGCATATAACGATTTAAAAACAAATAAATACGAAAGGTATGCAATGCCGCTGCCGCTGAAGTACGTGTGTCCCTATTAGATACTTACGAAGTAGCTAAGATTCAAGAGAAATGAACTGAGAATATTGGAGATATATTATTGTTTCTAATGCAAACATCAAAGCTATAATTAACACCGTAACATTTAAAAGTTGATAAACATCGTTGAAAGGGGGTGTTCCATATTTTAAAAACAATAGATGAGTTGCATCTTTACAAATTAGAGGGAGTAAACAGATATTATAAGCAATGACAATAGAATATATTTACTAAAGATTTTCGGAATTGCTTTGAAGAGGTGGAAGGGTACATTTGGGGATAGTTTTATTAAGGCTCAGTAATAGGCTAACAATTAGTAGTGCATAACAAGAGAGCAACTTACAAGCATGAAATTAGAAAGGTTACATTCTTTGGAGACAGCACACATGTTAAAATAGCGCTAACTTTGGGTGACGTATTGTCTGGTCAAGTTTAAGATAACGATATAGCTAGGAATACGAGGAGTAGGTACATAACATTAGGAAATGGATGCTTAGATTGTTTGGGGATACAGAGCGAATGGACGGAGGACGGAGTGTCAGGGAAATGTATGACCCGCAAGTGAATCGGAGAAGTTGTTGACGTTCTAGAAAGACATCGTATGATCAAGTAAATCAAACAATTATTTTGGGTTATGTTAGGCATGCGTTGAAATAATAAAAGAGTGTATATGAGACGATATACGAATGAGGATGAAGCAACGATCGTGTGCCAAGACACAGTTACGTGGCTATCCATCCTCTCTGGAGGACGAGGTGATGGTTGGTTAGTTCATATTATAGGTAGGGAATATTAATCTTTAGTCGTATTACCTATACGTTTTTTTTAAATGAAATTGATAAAAAAATAATAACAACTATTATTATATATAATATAAATTTGTTTTGAACCACTTAAATTAAATATAATAATCTAGAGGGGTTATGTTAAATCTAAGTGCTTCAAAAAAAATGTATGCATTAATATTATAATCATGGCAAGCCACAAAGTAAATGTATTTTAGGAATATGCATTATTATATAGTTTACAAAATCGGTTTAATTAAAAAAAAAGTTCTGCCAGGAAATTATTATTACGAGGTTCGCCTTCCAAAGGCACTAAAAGGATAAGCAGTTGTCATGCAAAACACGACAGCTGAAAAACTTTTTTTAAAAATAAATATACCCTCCTTTTAAACTAAATAGTAATAGCTATTATTAAATTTGTTTTAACTTTAGATTCGAATGGAGTTCATTGAAAAAGTAAAAAAAAAAAAAAAAAGAAAGTACCGTTTTTTAAAGGAAATAGTAATATTTATTATTAAATTTGTTTTACTCTGTGTAACATTTTTTTTTTAATTTAAAGAAAATTAATTTAATAATGTTGTCATTTACGTATTATAGTTTTTAGTTTTGTGGTAGTTGTTTCGGCATTCAAAGCGATTTTCAAAAACTGTCAAACTTGTAAAACTTAATAACAACATTACTAAATTTATTTTCTTTACCTAAAAAATGTTTTTTTTTATATATTACAGAGAAGTTGAAAAGTTTCTGAACTTCCTGTAATACAAAACACATTAGACAAAACAGCAGTCACGGAAGAGTGCGTCTTTTTGTCCAGCATCCAGTATCCTTTGTCCAATATCCAACTTTAATCAATAATTCGTCACATTGTCCAACATCCAAATTAAAAACGTCTTTTCTATGTAATTTTAAACATTTGGTATATATTCTATTTGAAAAAAATATTTTCTATCAATTTCAAACAATTTAGATGTACTACAATTGAGCTAATTTCATTGTGTATAATATGGTTGTAACTGCTACTGATGGACTACCATTTGATGTTTTCATTGATCAAGGTAAAGTAGATTCAATCATTGCAGGCGATGAATATGAGAAATTGGATATAGGAGGCAAGACAGTTATTCGCCTCTCTGAGACTCTTCCACCGGGTGTTACCATCTCAACATGGACCGTTACTTCACTTCTACTAGGCTTTTGGATATACTTCACATTAAAGCTGAATATCAAGGTACTGGTACCATCCAGCTAAACAAAATCCCAAAAGACTGCAAATTAAAAACAGACAAAAAGAAGAAAGAAAACCGGGGTCCATTGACGAGTCTGTGAGAAATGATGGCCATGTAACTATTATTAAATGCTGTAACTGCCCAGTTAAATTGGTTTCTAGTAAAGAGAGGAAAATCCATACCGATCAATGTCACCGATGGTCAAAAAGATGGCCATTATGTAATGGTAAATAGACCCGCACTCGTAAAAACCTACAACGCAAACATAGGCGGTGTTCGTGTTAGATAGAATAATAAGCACCAACAGAATAAGTCTATAGACGGTCTGTTTATTGATGCATTTATTTGATTTTTCCATAGCTGCACAGTTGTGTTCTACTAGTGCTTATTAATGGATACAAATCATCCCCTATAGTTGTAACGTCTGGTGTACCACAGGGATCAAATCTTGGCTCTCTGCTTTTTAAATATGCATAAATGGCCTTGGCTCAAAATTAAACTGTGATAATGATTTTTTTTGCCCACGATCTCAAAAAATTTCATAAAATTAAGGCTATTTCTTATCATCAACTGCTTCAAAATGATCCCGATACACATGTATTATCAATGATATGCACTTAAATGTTGAGAAATGTTACACTTTCAACTTTACTCAAAATAGAATTATAATGAACTTTTCCTACCTTGTTAATATACTACTCTTATAATAATAATAATAATAACAAAGCATTTATATAGCGCAGTTTTGTGTTATTTCACTTCAAGTGCGCTTAACTCTAAATAAACTTAAACATGATTAAATAACTCCATTCAGTGGTATTCCTACAGTGCTACTTTTACATACTATTTATACATTTTTAACATATTACATACATTCTTGCTTATTCTTGCTTATTCTTAATATTACTCTTAAAAAAGTATCTTCCATAAGAGATCTAGGAATCACTCTCGATCCTAAATTAAAAATTGTGGGATTTATTCACGGAATATGTAAACCATTCAAGGACCCTCAATCAATTCTTACCCTTTACACCACCTTAATTAGAAGTAAACTGGAATACAGGAGTTGTATTTAGAATCCTCATTACTAAAAATATGAAAACATTATTGAATCGGTAAAAAAAGTGCTAAGAATGTTATCTTTTAAATGTAGTTTACATGACCATCTTAGATCATATGGCATATGTCTTAAACATCAATTCACTTAAAATTAGAAGGCAATTGATTGATTTAATGTTTATACAAAATAATTCACGGTCATCTCGATACTACATTATGTCTTAGCAGTATTTAAATAAATGCGCCTAATTCCTATTGTTTAAGACGCCATAGCACATTCCACCTGAATACAATCAGAAATAATATTGCCTGCTTTAGTCCTCTGTCTCAAATGTGTCAACTATATAATAAGACAGAGTGTGCTAATGTAGACATTTTTGTCGATAATCTGTAGTTTCAGAAAAAATGTCCTATTACTCAAAAATATGTAACAATGATTGGGCTAATTATATTATGAATTACCTGTCTCTCGTTTCTATTGTATTATGTATCATTGAGTGAGTTTTTGTAATTTTATGTTTCGTGTATCCTTTGTCGGATTATTTGTAATTTTATGTAATCTCTGTATATTAACCGAGTCTTTATAACTGGATTGTCTCATGTAAGTGTGAACATCTGTAAAAACCCAGTATAAAAAAATAAATAAACATGGTAATGTTAACCATATCGAATTTAGAAGTACCTACCTAAGCAAAAATTTATTTTTTCATTTCTATTTATTTACAGACAATTTTTATAATATAAGTAATTATTATATATATATACTGTAAGTTATTAATATATAATAACATATCGTGAACGCCTCACTAGGAGATCCTGTACTGAGGTGCTCACGTGTTTATGATATAGTATTATTGCGAAATGGTTGTACAATTATGTTTAAGAATAATAAAAATATTGTAAAAAAAAAAACAAAAATTCAAATTAATTATCTATATGTAATGTAAATGTTATGTTATGGAAAAAATCTGTTCCTTTTCATTTTATCCAGATCGAGATATTAAGTTTTATTAAATGTGTTGGTGTATTCACTCTTGTTTGTTTTAAAGATGTAGGCACGTGATTATATAATTTAATTGCATAGTATTCAAAATGTCTTCGTCGGTGGATGGTATATTTTAATGGGATATTAGGGGTGTAGTTTGTTAAAGATCTTGTTAATTGGGATTGTAGGGGAATATCAAGATTATATTTGAAGAGATGACGGATTGCAAATTTAGCTTAAAATTGTCTAATTGTCATAACGTCTAAAAGCTTGAAAATTTCAGCAGAATCTGTAAAGTATGGTACTTGAAGAATAATTTGAATTATTGTATTTTATTTTTATAAACAATAATTATTAGCCTGAAACACTCATCCAAATTGAAAAAAAGCTTCTGAGAAATGATAAATGTCGCCGACAATAAATAAATAATTGTTACCCTTTGCGTTATGCACAAAAATCTTGTCTTAAAAAACTTTAGTTTATCAATTAATATTGTATTTTAGTAATGATAATGTATTACTATCGACTATGATAGCTTGAGCCTGTGCATAATGTAATTGGAATAATTTGGGTAGGTACCCGTATTATTAACTTTGTGGGAATCTGCTCCGAAAACATTTCTCTTATTTGTTTTCCAAATAATATACTACATCACAAAGATAGCGAGATTATTTAATCATTCAAACAAAACACCTTCAAATTACTGATTGTCACCCCATTAAAATATCCAATAATCAGATTTTTCATGCCATCAAATTAACAATATCGTTTTATTTAGTTCACTGACAATACCCACGAAAAATACCATTCTTCATGTTTTATGGCTAAATAATTTCTCAATTATCAAAACAGATACCTACGATTTTTCTGCCCACTAAAATAATAAGGAACTCCAGTCCATTTTTTAATATTTTTTTTATTAATGTTGACATCCTATTTTCTGCTTATTTAATTTTTTTTTAAGTTTGTTTTCATGGTTAAAATAATTGTTAAAAGTTTCAATTTTTTAAAGCCCACCAGAACGCACGAAATCTATGGCTTGTTGGGTGTGACGTCACAGGAGCAATCGGATTAACGATTCAATAGGCGGTAATCGATATTATACAGATTCCATACAAAACTTCGAGAACTTTATACTCAAATTTAACTGCTTTTAATTGAAGGAAACATTGTAGAATATCAGCGTCTCGTTACTATTGTAGGTGCATTGTACCAAAGTGCAAAAATACATTCATATCCGCAACTAATTAAAGATTTATCAGCGTTCAAAGAAAGTCCTTTAATGCTTTAAATTATGTTTGAAAGGCAAATCAGAATCGCTTGCTTTTATAGCTTCCATCAGTGTTCTACGCATGCGCGAAAACAGCCAATGACAGCAGTAGACAGGTATTAATATAAATAGGTTGAATAAATTAAATAGTTTTGAACTTTAATGGCTTGAAATAAAAATAAATATATTATGCATTGTAAGAAATAATAGCTTTGAGGTATCATTAGAAATCCTCCACTTTCAGAATAACTGAAGAAATAATCACCAAAGTGCTAATGACGTTGTTGTTTTGTGCAAGCGGTATAGATTATTAAGTAGACAAATTCGTTAAAATTATGAATTTTCAAGCAAAAACCCTCAAGTAGTCACAATAAACAAACATAATTATTTTACGAGCAAAATGAACACTGCAAACAACGAAATTATAAGCCATAGATTATAAAAAGCGGAAAACAACCTTATCTAGTTATAAGTTGGGCTCGAAAACTGCATGTGTGACGTCAGAAGCAGTGGTACCAACAGAACATGGTGTTTTGATGGTACGGTTTTCAATTCACTTTTATATAACGATTTATAAAATCTACATATAATTATATACAATGAAAGTTATATATTCAGAATCGGCATTTGCTGATCTATACGAATATATATTTTTAAACCCATTATATTTTTCACTGAAGTTCGTTATTATATCGGTGATGGAATTTATTTTTATCTAAAGTACCTACCCTCCCAACCATCTCCCATTTGAAATGAGATAAAAGAAGAGAACAAAAGCCAAATGGTGAAAATCGAGTTCAATTATTTTCAGCCTGAAAAGAGAGGATAGTTGCCGTTTATTCATTGGTTTTTCACTATGATGAAAATTATTGTTTGGACTTGTATTCATGTTGATTACCTTGAGACATCGCACTCTTGATTGTTCCTGTAAAATTAAACTGATAAAAGTTTATTGTGTTGTGTTCGTGTACCCGAAAACCTACATCGGAAGCTCTCATGGTAAGCGCTAGGTTTGCTTTTTCCTGCTCGTAACACATTTCTTGTTTTCTCCTATATTTAATTTCACCCAATTCCATCTATTATCATAAAATTTACATATTTATACAGTACATTTAAAATTCATCTGAAGTTGTTCATTCAATGTTTTGCATACAGTTTCCGACGTCAACATTCAACGTCCGTGACAGCCTGGTAAACCCCTTAGCTCTGAACCCAGAGGTCACTGGTTCAAAACCCAGCAAGGGCAAAATAATTTATTTATAGGTTTGTGTTAAGATCATAGAATTTATGAGTATTATCACATTTTAAAAATTAAATATATAATTTAAAATGTAGTCTTTGCATGTCGTGACTCAATATCATCATTGCGAGACCACAATTCAGAATAGAAATGGCTTTAGCTGTTGTCAGTGACCCGATCTGAATAACTATGTACTTACCAACTATCTTCTTTCTGTCCTCTTGCCCACTTCTGCCTCACAACATTCTCCCAATGGAGATGCATTGCCCTACTAGCTCGAATGGTAGTTGGAATTCTTTCACATTATCACACGTATTATGCTCTGGAAATTTTTGTTAGTTTTCGATGCATTCCCAAAAAGTGTTTGAAATACAATATAAAATTGTTTTGCTAAACAAAATAATAATCAATGAATTAAAAAATATACTTTGTATTCACCACTTTATTAATATAAACAAATGTTTCGAAAGCGATGCTTTTTTAATGCAAAGTATATTTTTTAATTCATTTATTAATGATAACGCCACATGAATGCCAATGCTTGAAGAAATTATAAAATAATAATGTATTATTATTTTGGTATTTGGCATAAAATGTTAATTCTTTTTTTTTTATATTCAAGGTGTTTCTAACAGTTTTTTTTGCAACTCCTCTCAAAAATCTCATTTCGGCAGCTTGGATCCTGGAATGTGTTTGCTAGTTCAACATCCAGATCTGACGACCATAAGTAACCGTGGAGCGATACACTGATTTGTACTCTGCCAACTTTTTCTCGATACTTAGCTCAGCTTTCCTTATCACTGAGCTGTAAAGGGGGCACAGCACACCGCCTGCCGCACCTATCCTATGGTCAATATCTCCAAACACTGTAGAAGTAATCCAATTATTATTATTATTATGCACAAGTAAATTTTATTCGATTAATTTGTTATTTCACAATTTAGTCATTTAAAATAATATACATATAGTATATTTGCAGCACGTTCCAGATTGGTAGATACTTTCAGTATCGCCCTGGTGAAATATGACCATTCACAATTGAAACGTTGCTTGAAATATCTTTAGCCATGTTTGGTGACCAGATCCGAATAGCCAGGTACTTACCCAGCTCCCTCCCATCCTCACTACCTTCAACTTCACAACATACCCTATTTGGGGATACCAGTCTCACTTGTTCCAGGCAGTTGGGACTTTTATGCGGTACTCGTAAAATAATAAAAAAATCACAGCTGCTGTGCATACATGATGCATTGCATTGTGTCAATGTTGGATCAAACCACGAAGAAGCGCATATTGTTGAGAAGTGTCCACTCTTCAATTTCCTATGGGGCACACTGATGTTACTCGATGCAGTCCCTGATGCTATCGAATGTCTAGCCACCATCAACATGATCAAGGCGTTGTGGAAATGAAACAACATCTATGTGAGGATTTTTATTTATTAGGTTAAAAATAGTTTGAAACAGAACTACTAAACTATGAATATGCAATACATTATTACACAATAATAATAGTAAACAATATGTCTATTATTTCCCCATCTAAATGCCAGCAAGTTACTTGTATTTACACAACAAGCTAGTATGGTTTTATTATTTGCAGTCAAGGAAGCTTTATAAATAAATACTATCATTCTAACAAACTTTAAAATAGCGTTAACTTATCTCAATCTTTATGACAATGTACAGAATTCAAAAGGTTTATCAATAAAATAATTTTACTTAATTCATGATTAATAAATTAAATTAAGAAAAAACACTTATACAAGTATCTCTGGTGGAGAAATACACAAACTTTAACTTTACATAATTAGTCCTCGGATTAAAAGAATTATCTTATGAGATCTATTATTGCAGCAAAGAGCATTCAAAAAGCTTTTATAATTATTGTGTTGAGTAAAATTTCATAAAAACAATTAAGAAATGATATATTTAACGGTAAAAAGAGATTGGTCATTCAGTTGGGAAATGTTTTATTATAATATGTATTGTAAAAACTGGCTTAAATCATAACAAGTTAATGACAGGGGACCGCCAATCCAACAACAGAACGTTGTGACATGTTATGTCACCTGTCAAACTTAGCTGAAGTACGCAAGGTCGTACAGCGGCGGGAGTATAGTGATCTCCACATGTACCGACACGTATCCGAGCTGCGGAGGAATGACTGAGTGAGGTGTATACTTCAGCTTCTAGATTTGACAGGGGAGTGCCAGCCCAGCAACGGCTATTGTGATGTGATCAGCAGAGCGCATTTCTCCACACGAAATACAAGCTGCAACTTTTCGCCTGTCGCACAACCACCACAGTGGCAGCAGAGTGGATGTGACTCCTCAGGAGGGGAGACGAGACTCGAGTGACAAGACGTGAGTGACAAGTGAAGACAGTGAGAGCCGTACAGAGTTGGTTGTGCAATAACAAGGGACCTAGGAATGGCAGGCGTTTGTTTGTTGTTTGGACGAAACTTGCGTGTTATTAAAAGAATGCAGACATTTCCTGGTTAGGTCCAACAATAGCCGTTGCGACGCCCGTCACCTGTCGTACGAGGATGGCTTTATGTATTTATCCTTTCATAAGGGTTAAAGTTCACCTTTTCCATTCGGCGATCGGACGGTTGTTTTCCATTATCCAAAATTACTAAACAGTAAAAAAGATCAAAAGCTATCGGTGCTCACATTAAGATTCCAATAATACAGTAAATATGGGCTACATTTCAATGTGCAATACGGACATCCTCATATTCGGATTGGATTGTAATAAACTGATTGTACATGTATCTGATTGAAGAAATGGCTAATGGAGATGATTGTTTTAATTGAAGCTTACCTTAACTTAAAGTATTCTTGTCAGGTGACAAAGTGAAGGTGAAATAAAGACACAACTGACCTGATGTATGCGCCAGGTCCGGGATACTTAAGACTAACAATTCCCTCCACCGCTAATAGTGTCTCACCATTCAACAGAACACGTGGTGTTAATGGAACATTAGAATTACTTGTCGGTGACTCGAGATGTCTTACAGAAAGGGCTGTGGGATACAACGGAAGGAATAAGTGGTTAAGTAAACAAACTTACATACCGGCACTTTACTAACCGGGCCCATCGCGGCCGATTGATTACAACAGATCTGTTGACAGGTAAGAAACACATCAATACAGAACAGGGAACAAAACTGGTCCAGTGGCGGGGCGGGCTTATCATACACGTACACGTACATACTACATTGCACTTTGTGCAGCATGCATGCTGCAGGACTAACACTATCTTTAAGTAGTCGAATCAATTAGTCTTCAATTATCAACTCATTATGGTCAATCAATCAAACAGAAAACAGACCTAGCAATATCCATCTTACTGAGAAAACCAACTTTTCACTTATCGTCGTAATAACATTACAATCTTGTCATTAAAACATTGTCGTAACATAAATAAATAATCTCACCGGAGGAGTCTCGGCTGAAGGGGGTGTCTGTGAGACCGTCAGGCTTCAGGGGGGAAGAGCATCCAGAGCGGGGGGCGCACTGATCACCGGAAGCGCGGCGGCATCATCATGCCAGGGAACATAGGCATCCCTTGCATGGGCATCCCCTGCATCCCTTGCATCCCCTGCATCATGCCTCCCAGCGGAATCATTCCTACACACAGGGCAACACAGCATTAGCCACCGTTCTGCACAAGCTCAACCGGCACCTTCCCAGCTCCGAGCTGGAGCTACAGCTGTCAACCGTCAGCTGTAGCACCACCTCGCAACATCCATCGCAACTAAGGCTCATGGGCTTCAACACACACTCACACAGATCGTGTAAACGTCAAGCGACATATATTGTAATCAAGTAAGACAAGTATTGACATCAACAAATGGAATACTTCAACATGCGTGTGTTGAGGCCACAGATAGTCTTAGTGCTAAATACAGTTTCATGTGTGAAAGAATAATGGCCAACTTAGCATTTATTATTATTATTTATCATTAAGTGAAAACAGGAATGTAGCTTATTAATAACTAATGTCTAGCCAGAGGACTTGACATCCCAACGTCAGGGTCAGGGTCAGGGTGCCTGGAGACAGACAAGTGAACAATCTTGACCAAGGAAATAATACAGTATAATAATAAGGTTAGTATCTACCCCCACACATGAAATCATCTCCAATTTATGGAAAAATCACAATTAAAAGTAGTACATATAAAGGAATGTACGATTCAAATGATGGTTGCAATTACACAACGCAAGTTCAGACCATGAAGCGTACATTTAGGTAAACAACTCAATTTACATGTGTAAAATAGTTTAGTAATGGTAACAGGGGACCACAGTAATGGTCCAACAGCAATAGATGAACTGCTGTGATTGCCAGACACAATCACCTGTCTAAAGGAGAGTCTCACCTCACGAGGTCTATCTAAGGTGAGGCCAAGTGGGCTCGGCTCGGCTCAGCTGGAGCCATCTCCGTCGTGGCTGAACCAATTACAACAGTCAACCACGTGTGCCAATACACCCCACCCACGTGGTGAAGTGCACATCCACCAGTGTCATACATTAACCCTAAAGTCTCGTTGCATCCGTTTCACACACAAATAAACATCTTACTTACCCTCGCTCTCTCTACCTAGCACTAGCGCCAATAGCCGTCTGACAGTTTCACAGCCTTATGCCTTACAACCAAATCAATTCAATTACAGAATGCATCTATGAACAAATTACAACGATAAAACTAACAAAAACATATTTCTAGGCTGTAGTTACATGTGTCCGAGGATATTGAATGCAAGTGGATCGGATCGGAGAAACGTAAAGGGCGCCGACTAAATGTCCGGATTGCTAACATGGAAGCTAAACCATGATACGGATGGGGAGCGTATGTACACAGTGAGGTCGGTTGTATGAAAGCGTAGGGTGATAAGGCTGTGAAAACAGTGAGAAGGCCACGTGACACTGTTGCGTAAACAACGAGGGCCGGCCGAGCGCCTTCCTTGCGCCGTATCCCACTTACCGTAACATTGAATAGAGGCAAGGAAGGGCCGCAGCCGCAGCCCCATTGCACACCAAACTTAATGATGAGTAATAATGAAAAGAAAACCTACCACATATTAAAAGTGTTCTGAAATAATAACTATCTAGGCATCTAATATTCAAGAAACCAAGATGTGATTTTAAAGCATTTCACAACCATGCCAAACATTCAAATACAATATAACTGGGCCACAGCTGTGCTAAGTAATCCAAGCGTGCCATGCTGCCGGGGGTGGGGTCTGGGGGGCGGTGGACCCACCCACTGGGAGGGGGAGGAGGTGGCGCCCCCAGTTCCCACGGGCCCGAGGAGCACGGCACTGATTAAGTCATCACCCCAAAACACATGGCAAATATCTTCCAAATTATACAATTACATTTCAATATTGTTTTTAATGGAGCTATGATAAAACTTAAAAAACGACAATGACAAATGTGGTGAATGTATACTCAAAGAGAAAAAACAGCAGAAAAATTCAAAACATTCTATTGGACCAAGAATATTATAATAAGTGAAAGACAGAACGTTATCTCGCAACTTCTTTCACGTGTAGCTTTTCAAAAACATGTAACAAATAAATCAAGTTCAACAGTTTCTTTATATTTATGATAATACAGAAAACATAAGATCATATCAGAGCGAGACAGAAATAGAATATACAGGAAAACAAAATGGCACGGCGATTATTGCCTATAAAATAAAAAGGTAAATAAATATAATAATATGCAGGTAAGTAAGTTGGTAGTTGGAAAGCGATCTACCTTGGTGAAGTGGCCAGTCAGTGTGACTTACGTAGGAGCGCCTCTCAGATCACATCACTTTACCAACAGACCGTATCGTATCAACAGAACAAACAGAACAAACAAAAATATAATAGGCAGCAGTTGGCAACATACAGTCACAGTCGGCGACACTTGACTTTACTAACAAACTTATTATATAATAAGACTGGGCTGGGACTTTACTATTATGTGAGCGACTACCTCACAGGCAGTATTAACCTTCCCTCCATCTTCCCCGCACACAGCGTTATTCTAATTCAATGTCACTGGCCCTCGCCATCTGTTTTATCTGATCTTTAACAACAGAACAATGTTATCGCATTCAAGGATGCAGATGCCGATGCTGGAGATTAGCAAAACTCTGCGTTCATTAGATGTTATTTGACTTGTTAACCTAAAAATATATATTAAGATAACTTATAAAGCAAAAATTTATGAATTCGTTTTGTATGGACAGTCAAGGATGAGTGAAAACTTGAAAACGAGTGATAGGCTCCTTAAATAACAATAGATGACAATTTTGTAACTTTCATTGGACATAGTTCAGAATTTATACAATTTTTCACATAGTAGCTGCCTAAAACCTGAACATTATAAAAATTGTATGTCTATTCTCTATAGTCATCAAACCAAAATTATGTTGAAACATACAAAAAATTATATGTTATAGGAGAAAACAACCTTTAAAAAAATCTCAAAGCTCCAAACATATTTTAAATTAGAGAATTAAAATGAATTTATTATATCCCTTGTAGTTTCACACCTGGTAAATGAGATGGCAATTACTAAATTAATCAATTATAAAGTAACCTCAAAGAAAACACAAATTGAAAGTTAAAGGTCCTATGTTCTGTGTGCAGTAAGCCAATCAATAACCACATTAAATTATAAAGTCAAATATTATCAAAGTACTTAGTACAGTGAAGCTCTCTTAACAAGATTTCCAGGGGACCAGAAAAATACAAATCTTACGTGGGAAAACTTTATGCGTGAGATAAATTAGGTCATTTTTCAAATTCAGTCTTCAAGCGACCCAAGAAAACCCTTCTGAAGTGAGTTTCACTGCATTTGGAGTTTAGGTTTAAATACTGGTGTGGCGGTTGGTTTACGGCACATGGAACAAAGGGCCAGGCAAACAAAGATAGTCCCACAGTATACAAATCATAAAATAGTGATATTTAAGTCATGTCATTACCATCAGCAAAAGAAACTACCAAATACACAACCAGGACTACGGAATGTTCAACTGCCACTAAACCAAGTCAGTCAGTGTTTAAAAGCATTATATGAACATTTGTTATATTATTATTGTTTAATCTTGATAACCGAGTAATTATTTCAAAGTGTGTAAGTTGGTTGGTTGGTTGTTAGTGAAAGGGGACAGGGAGAAACAATAATAAAGATCAAGGTTTGTTGGTATAATATAACATGGAATGTGTTTACTTGTTGTCATAATAAGGGCTATTTCGTACCTGGAATGCATCTTCCTATGGCCCTATATAAATAATGATTCAAGTTAAAAAAACACAATAAAGAGGTAGGTAATGACTGTTTGTACTTTTGTCACTTATAAATAAACAAGGTATATTTGTTGTCAATTGTCAACTCGCATATCCACGCTGGAGGGGGCAGCATTTACTGAACATTGCATTTTTCCTTACCCATATTACTTGAAAAACATTACCTGAAAAACACATCCACAAAACCCTTTTTCCTGTTCAAGCAAGGCCATCCACCCATCAACTGATGGAGGCTGCGCATTTTGCTGGTCAGTTCAACAAATAACACACCATCTTTCTTCTGATAAACAAACAATCCACTATGAAATTATGAAATCTAAAATATGACTTTACAAGACTTTCACGACAGTCGTGGAATGATTCCCAAATCAAAGTGGGATGATTCCAATAACATTGTGAAATTATTACAACATCATAGTGAAATTATTCCAAGAGTAAAGTGCAATTTAAAAGTAAAACAATATCATTTTCAAAATAGAATGATTCCAAATTTAAAGTAAAATTATTTCAAATTGGTATCCAAGTGAAATGATTTCAGTGTAAAAGTGAAAAGATCAAAAATTAAAGTGGAATGATTCCTAAATCAAAATAGAAAATATATCAAATCAGTGTGAAATATTTTCGAAATCTTAATGGAATGTTTTCAATATTAAAGCGGAATCATTCCAAAACCAAAGTAGAATGATTCCAACATCAGAATGGAATATCGAAATTGAATTATTGTAAAATCAAAGTGGAATGTGCGTAGCGCGCCTCTCCAGTGTGAATAGCGAGCACGGAAGTTCGTGGACGTTTATAAAAAACCCAGGAATGAGCTGGCGTGTACTAACCTGGCGGGAACTGCATGGTGGGCGGGCGCAGCATGTTCAGCTGCGGCATGGCCATATGCTGCGGCATGGGCTGCATCAGGTGCAGCGGGCGGCCCAGCTGCTGCAGCGACACGGGCAACAGCTGCGGAGGCGGGCGGGGCAGAGAGCGCAGTAGGGCAGCATGGGCATCCTGCGCCTGCTTCTGCGCAGCCACGGCCAGCTGGACGGCAGCCATCTGCTGCTGCTGCTGTTGCTGGTGTTGTTGTTGCTGGTGGTGCTGCTGTACAGCCGCAGCCTGCTGCTGCACGGCCAACTGGTGCTGTCGGACATTGTAACGCATCTGCGAGATGTGATTTAGCTATCAATTTACATCCAGAATAAGAACAAATGTCGGAATATAAAGAAAATCTCAACACATCCCCAGTAAACAGCTTGTAAAAGAATTACATGTTGTAGATTTTAGCCAGTGTATTTCAAATAGCTGGTTGCTCTCCCCACAGAAGATTTTAAGGAAAATAATGTGGGAAATTCTTATTTATGTGGCCTAAATTAGACTTTTTTCGTACATCGAGTTTTCGTAAACCAACATTTCTCATGTGGGAACCTCCTAAGTGGGTTATACCTATATGTACCTGGAAAAATCCATTGCTTCACAAGAATCAAAACATTCAAGTATTTTCATCTTTTTATTATCGATTTTTTAGCTTCAATGTTGCCTACAGATGAACAGATTCATACTAGTTTAAGCAGATTATAGCCTACCTCCGCGATGGCCTGATGCAGGCTGGCCTGGTCCTGCTGCTGCTGCTGTGGCTGCTGCAACTGCTGCGGCTGTTGCGGCGGCTGCTGCAGCTGCGGCTGTGGGGGCACGGGCTCAGCGCGCCGGTAGCGTGGCAGACGCGCGCGCAGCTCCTCTAACGACACATCCTCGGGCGGGTGCATGATGCGCGAACCCGCACCTGTGGAGGTGACCAGCGGGCGGGCAGGGGAGCCGGCGCCGCCCGAGCTAGTGGGCGGGGCGCTAATGGTCACATTGCTGAAACAACAACACAAATTTAATCAAGCAGTGTACTCAATATTAGCTGTTATTTTTTTAACTGCCTTCCTTGTTTTTTTATGTAAATACCTGCACAAGTGTCCCAGCTGTTCCCCACTGTTGAGAGCCAGTGGGACTAAGGCATACCCTATTGGAGTATGTTGAGGCTGAAGGGTGTGGGGAAGGTTAGGAAGTACGTGTCTATTCAGATCTAGTCACCAAACGGTTAAAGGCAATTCAAGCAATGTTTCTATTCTGAATGGTGGTCTTTCACCAAGGTGATACTGAGAGTATGTACCACAAAATGCAAAAGTTTAGTTAGCAATATGTACTTTTCAAGTGGATAGCACATTTTATTTGCGCTTTGGTTATTTATTTACAAATTGTGTTTTCATCTTATACTTAGTAAATATGAATTAAAATTTTGCACCAAACATGATAATTATGTATTAACATATACGCAATCGTGTATCATTTCACTGTATACTATGTAAGGAATTTAGCATAAGTAACCAAAAAGCAAGTAAATCCTTCATCTTACTGACATTTGGTGTTAATTAAAATAACATCAGCTGGCTTCATTTTTGTTATGTCTCACTCACACCTGTTTATAATATTATTTATCTGTTTACAACACACACACATACATACTTCCAAAAGAATTGACATGAGCAAATCATAAATTCGTCAAGAAATAACAGTTATAGCAGTTTTAAAAGACGAGTTAGGATTGTCAAAAAGAGTGGCCACATACTATTGATCTTTTTAAACATCATCAATAATGCAGTGAAAAGGTTAGAGGTTAATATCTTAAGGCCATCCACCGGCTAAAATTCCAACGAAATCAGGCGCTCCTTATGCAGGTGGCGATAAGGTTGTAAGTCCCGCTTAACATCGGCCGCATGCTTCGATTTACGTAAAAAAAACCATCACCAAAATGCTTGTTTTATTCTATTCTGTAAAGCTCAGACATAATTATTGAAATGTTTTACGGTCATATTCTAAAAAACTTAATTTACCACAATGAACAATAGGACAACATCGGAAAAGGGGTTCGTAAGTAGGAGAGTTTGCGCTTTTAACATTTTTTTAATGTCCGATACTTTATTTTTTTCTAGGCTTATAAAAAGATAACAAAAAAAACAGTTATGTGAAAGGTCAAGGTGTGTTCTACTTGCAGCATTTAATTAAATCGTCTACGATATTTCTAGGCCATCATATTCTCAAACCGAAAGCACATGATTTTGCATTACTTCCCATTGCATCGCCTTAACAGCAAAAATTACTCAACTTTACTATGTACAAGCAATGTAAACTAACAACAAATAAAAAAAAGCTTCGTATCGACTATTTTAGACTTATCAAAAACACATTTCTCATGTATGGTTGATATTTAAAATGCTAATAAGTTTTAATAGAGATTGGTAATGTTAATAAAAAGACAACATCGTGAGATAAAAACTCATTGTGAAGTTATTATTCTTTTTCCAAAGCCGAGTTTCAAATTTGAAAACATGCCGGGTAAGCAGATCTCCGATTACATAACATTTTATAAATATGTATGCAGTGTTTGAAATTTGCAGTCAACAAAATCGTTTTGACACATTATAAATGAAAAATGTCAGAATCAAATCATGAATATAATTTAGTCTGTCTACTTTTAAAGATTTCTTTAGCGATCACGGCGCTGGTTCAACAAATAATGCATGGGGATACTTGAATAGTTGGTAGAGTAAACGGACTCCTGCTGTGCCATTCAAACCTGTATCAAACACACAAATTTGAAAGTTATTTTTAGTGCGCACGTGTTATGTAAGCAACCGTAAAAATTTCCATCTGGAATCATTTCACCAGTGATAGGGTAATGGCTTGCAAAGCACAGCTGCCTAAATTATTATCACTTATTTTTGGAAACACATCTCAGCTTTCAACGGCAGTCAAACATTTGCAGACAAAAATAATATCTTAAAAAAGCAAAGCAAAGCTCTTAAAAACGTGGTAGGGAAAATTTGTAAAGAACCTGTGGAAATATTTAAACTTTTTCTACGCTTTTCTTTGCTTTAAACATACACTGCATCTGGCTCTTTTCCAATCACATGTCTTCAGAGAACTGCTGTTAAAAATAATTATCTATGCAATAATAATCTACGACAAATATTGTTCTTGAAAAGAGTTCATAACATCAAGTTCTTATCAACGTACTTATTATTGTCATATTTTTTTGAGCGGTACGTAACACCAAGCTGATTTGTTAAATACTTGCCGCCACACCTCTGTAAGATGAGTAGGTATCTGAAGTTATAAAGGCTCGATAGATTGCCGGCGTGACTTTATGGAGTGCGGTGCAGAATTAAACTTCAGTACACAACACAAATACAGTCAGTATTTGCTGTCCCCCGTAATGGGCAAGTACATGTTGTGTTGGTACCACTGACGTCAGAATGAAAAGACTTACCTTAATGTACCATTCGACGGCTGAAGGCTAAGGTCTGTTACAATGCACACTATTTTTTTTTCTGCAAATTTTTATCATAATAAATAACAAATTTATCAGACTAATTAATATAAATGTTTGAAGTGTTACCTGTATGCGGGGAAGGCTGGTTTGGGCTGTGACTGCCCAGCACTAGTCTGCGGAATGGCACCTGGAAATAGCGGGCGTACACCTCCCATCATACTGAAAAACAAGCAGTTTATTGTGTTGACAATACCATAATGATGTAACCGTTTATACAATTAGGAAAGATGGTTTAAAACTGGCAGTATGTAAAGCTATTTCAACCTCAATCTCAAAATATTACTTGCACAGGTTCTTCCAATGCTGCATGGATAGCAAAACTGCAGATAATGAGACTAAAAGTCAATATACGTGGAATCATGGTTTCTGTGCAACATCATACAACCAAATAGAAAATCTGAATTAGAAATGTATAGAAGCCAATGAATGTTTCAAAAATTTTACAAGAAATTAAGTAACTTTAAAAAAAAAACTTGTTATTCTTTTCGCGCTTTTACATAAAGCTAATTGAAGTATGAATCCCTCTATTAATATTCTCACATGAGAAGTGAGTGTTACCAGTGGCGTAGCGAGGTGGGGGCAGAGGGGCGGACCGCCCCGGGCCCCCCTATTAGGAGGGCGGCAAAATTTGCTTGTGCTATATTATACACAACCAGATTAATGAAATTTTGCTGCGCGTAAGGTCCGAAAAGTCAAATTTTAAACTTAAGTTGACTATTTTGATTTTGAAATAAATATTTTTCACTCTATCATTTGATTTCTTTTTTTCACCAACATCATTATTTTTATAACGTCACAAGGGCGGCAAATTATGATTCCGCCCCGGGCGATGATGGCCCACACTACACCACTAAGCGTTACGCATACAGTGCTACGTCCAGGGATGCTGACACAGCTTCTACTGTTTAAAATACATCATTTGGTTTTGTACTCCTGATTGCGGATAAACTGATCAATAGGAGGAGGGTACATTAGTTAGTTAAACATCACAAAAATAATAGTAGACTTAATTTTACAGAAATACATACAGAACTAATTATTGTTGCTTTGATGCGGGATAGAGATTCAAGGATTAAAAAACATGGGGATAGTGTAACTGTACAAGCAATGTTCATAAAGAGAGTTTAGATCTAGGCTCGGGTCACAAATATACAACAACTGTAGGGTTGGGCCGGATGTAGAAATGTTTACCCAAAATATGAGCGGCGGCCAATCTTTATGCTATCTCAACCTTGACCCAGTATGTCATGTCTGATTACATCCAAAAGAGATAGAAATGGCAATCTTCCCAACATGTCTTCTTTACAAGATGATATTCTTGGTGTCATTTTAAATAACCAGCTCGGGCACGGGGACTCCATCCAAGCCAGAGTCAAGTTAGCCTCTCAGAAGCTGGGGTACTGTACAGAGTCCGCAGATACTGCAGATTATACACAACTGCTAACACGCTACAAATCGCAAGTGCACCCCACTGTTGAATTTGGCAGCCATCTCTAGTCTGGAGCCCCAAAATACCTGAAAAACTCATGACTCCATTTGATAGATTCCCCTACCTTAACAAACGGATTGCAATCTACAGGCGTCTAGTGGGAATGCTGTCCTTATTCTACCAGTATTTCAATGGAAGATTTTCTGAGAAACTAGCTTCATTGATCCCTTCGTCACCGGTGCATAATTGGGAAACACACCAAATGTGCACCCAACATTTGTACACGGTTGACACTTACCATGAGAATGGATAGTTTCTATGACTCACTCTTGAGTTCAACACCCAGGCAGTGGCACGATTTTCTGGCCCCTGTTTCCTCCCAGATCCTGCACACGGCATCCTCAAAGATGACATAGGCCCTTAGGAAAATTATTTTCCTCGGGGCCTAATGTGTGGAGTACATGTTTAAAAAAGTTTTGTTTTGCTACTGAGAGCACCTTTAAACCTCTTTCTATCACATGTGTCATTTATGCAAGGTAGAATTATGAAAGTAGACTAAATGCTGCAGAGATGAGATTCTAGGTGTATGTGCGGCAAAACCATGTATGACCATATTACAAATGTGGAGATCCAAAAGATCCCCTCTGCCTACCCCTGTAGCAAACAGAACGATAGTTACACATAAATATACTTACGGTGGCGGCGGGCCCGGCATGAAGGGCGGCGGCGGCATGGGCCCCATGAGCGGCATGTTGGGTGGCATGGGGAACAGCGAGGGCGGTCCAGGTGGCAGTGGAGCAGGCAGCAGACCTGGTCCAGCCTTCTTCTTGGCGGCGGGTTCGTCCTCGTCACTGTCATCATCACGACCTCCACCTGGCGATAAATATATAATTAATTCAAAGAATTGTTAGCACAATCTTTTCAAATCCAGTCACAATTTTATTCTTATACTCTCATGTCGCAATCTTTATCTTCTTTCAAAAACAGCCCAGGTTATAGTATCCAGTCCCAATCTCGATCTTGATCTTCTTCTACCGAATAAGTTCCAGGGAACCGATTGGTAAACTGCGGTTCCGATTCCATGTCTATGAAAATACATTTTTAAAGGAGTTTGTAGTATAATTATCACAGTAATATTTATTAAAAATTATAGGTGCATCACACATACTTAACACGTGTAGTTTATTATTACTTACTTTACACTTGTAGTTTATTATTACTTACTTTACGCTTATAGTTTATTATAATTTTTTTTAATTTAATTCACTTTTATCCAACATTTCAGGCTTTGGCATAGGTACTCTACAAACATCGGAACTAAGATGCATAACAAGTCCAACAGAATTTCAGTACAAATAAAATACTTACCTCTTCAGACTTTCGTATCCGTAAATGCAATATACCTGCGAGTATCACTCTTGTAATGCCCATATATCCTAATTATACGCATCTTATTTTATTGACATTATTCAAAGCCTTCACACTCTAATCCGTCTCTTATTGAGGGAAGAATCACATTTAGGAAGATAAATTCTAATCAAATCCCTCTACTGTACCACCAATTATAAAATATGATTTTCCTTTCCTAAAATCGAGCAACATAAATAATTTATAAAATAAATACCAGGATAAAATAATATCCCAAATAACACGCATTTTCCAATATTATAACCTCTGCGTGCATAACTGTATATAAATTTCGCTAATAAACAGTGTTTATCTCAAGTGGCACCTGCCAGGTAAGTACGGTCCTGTATAATATTATCTGCCAGTACAAAAAATTAATAACCTCTATATTTTATAGGGACATCACATTCATGGGTCAAATGAATTTGTACATATAATTTGGTATTACAGATCGAAGAACCGGAGAATGCAATTTGTTAGCCACAAGTGGTAATAATATATTGTCTATAGTTAGTGATAAGATACAGCATTGGAGAAAAAAAAACATTTGTACAGTGCCCTTGTTGAGGTGATTTTTCACAAAAACAGAGCTATACAAATCATCCAAATATTATTATTATCATTGCAATTTCGCTGAATCGGTTGATTTAGTGGCATTATTAAGTGACATAACTTTCGAAAAACAGCCCGGGTTATACTATACAATCAGTGTCATCACTAAAGGAGTAACTTTGATAGCACCATTGTAACCTCTCCCTCGTAAACGATTCATGTAACATAAATATAAGATTTAAATGGAGCTAATACGGTAAGTTGTTGCAAATTTGAGTTATTTGTTGCAAACATCATACAACATAAAGTTCCAGTTTCATAATATCAAAAACGGCATGTGAAGATTGTTTGGGTTCATAGAAAGATGGATAGTATGAAGGCTCGCATAGAAACAATAATTACGTGTGAATGGCTACAAATGATTCCTTCACAACACGTTTTTGACATTGTGTTTACTCCAAAACTTGAGAACTATAGATCAAAACGACTGCTCCGGAAAAAACAGCAGTAACTCTGAATTTGAGGTTAATTACTTTTTGAGCTGTCAAAAACATACTATGAGATTGAAAAGGAAATCCAGTTTACTTATTGTACGGTTTTTTATTACCTGCTCTTTGCTTTTCATGCTCCTTCAAATCCTCTGGAGGGATACCCTCCATTCCATAAATTTCTATTTCTATATTGGACCTAGTTGAGAGTGAATTTGGTACTTTATCTATCGCCTCTTTGTGGACCTGAAATGGAAGAGAGATTTTAACAATTGTATTTAGGAATAAAACGTTTAATTTATCATTTAATTTCGTGGAAGCCTTACCTGCATACAATGTATTGATAATCCTGGGCCAGTGTAAAGCTTTTTATGACAAATGTGACATTTAAAATGCTTCGCCTTTTGGTGCTGTATTAAAATCTTTTCATCGTCAAATTCTCTATTGCAGTACCTGTAAAAATCTGGTTAAGGAAAATTCGCTACACAAATAATAATAACAATAGAATTCTGACTCGAGATATTACAAAATCGATACTGAAATGCTGAAAGCAATGCAGATAATTTTGATTCCTCAAAATACTGTTAACGATAACTTAATTAGCAAATATAATTACAGATGTATTCTTAATTCACAATTATGATTTCAAAAGAGAAATTACGTTTATTTGTCTGGTAAAATTTTACGTAATTCTCTGGGCTCGAAGGGAAAAATTTACATACAGATTAATTATAATTCAGCATTGCTACACATGTTGTTACGCCTACACAGAGCAAACACTATCACTGCGCAAAAAACATTTTGTAATAGGCGTGACCTATTTACATTGCTGGATGTGTCCATTTTTAAAACTTCGCACTCAGTTCGCAATGTTGAATATGGCTGTCGAATAATGTCACAAATAATATTTATAAAGGATACCAGCACCATGGTTTCGACGCCTTCTTCTTTTTACGTCCCATATTCAAACGGGAAATTAATTAATTACAGGACTTAACAGAAGTCAAATTCACAGGACAATCAAATAAACGGCGAGTGAAATACTATCAACGACGCACCAGTTTCATCAAAATGGCTGACAGGAAGTTGATATCAAATTTTAATGCGCAGGTCATTATCTATTTCCTACGACGTAGGTTAAGAGAGAAAGAGATGCACATATCATTTTGGATATTGCTAGAGGAAAACGACATGTTTTGATTTTTCAGTGTTGCCAAAAATATATGGTTTAAATAAATATTATGGTTAGGTACTGATAAATTTTAACGTTTTCAAGCGATAACTCCTATGAAACCTGCATAAATAATGCTACTTTTATGTATTTTTACTTCTTGTAATTATGATTACTTTGAGGTCAGCAGATTTTAATGCTGCTAACCGGTTAGTGGAACAGAGTGGTATATCTATGAGTGTGATATATCCTTTGGTATTACACATAAGTAATGGCCGAATTCACAGACGTACTTAGTTTCTAAACATGTGCATTTCAATTCTTAAGTCCGAGACAGGCCATAAAAAAATTGCACAAAAGCTAGCCGCGTGCATTTTGTTCAAGCCGGAAACCATCATAAAGCTTAGAGTCATCGTAAAAGAACCCTTAGCTAGCATTTCGAAAGCAGACAGAAAGTCGGCATTATTTTACAAAAGGACAGCAATAAAACCTAAAAGGAAATAGCGTGTAATAAATGAGCGGCCCGCCAGACAATACGGGTCATAAAAAGATCCCTAAAGATGGCCACAGGCAACAGGGCCTCTTTGACGAGAAGACAGTAGGTTTTAGGCTTCCGCCCAGGAAGGTACCTATTTTCGCCTTTCGGAGAGGCTGCCCAGGGCCTCTGACGACAGGGAGTTTTACGCTTCCGTCCCAGAAGGAAGTACGATCTCTGTCCTTCGGAGATCTACTGCAGAGACCGCCCAGGCTCTGCACCGCGAGTTAGTTTTATGCTTCCGTCCCAGAAGGAAGTACGATCTCCGCCCTTCGGAGATCTACCGCAGAAGTCGCCCAGACTCCGCACCCCGAGTCGACCCCATGCTTCCGCCCAGGAAGATACTGATCTCCGCCCTTTGGAGATCTACTGTAGAAGTCGCCCAGGCTCTGCACCGCGAGTTGAGCCCCCCGCTTCCACCCAGGAAGATACGGATCTTCTCCCTTCGGAGATCAAACCTTCGAAGACCAGCCACTGGACCCTGGACAGCCATCAGTAGAGGGAAGTGTCTCTGAACTCTTATTATAATTAAGCCCAGTGAATACCATACTTTCACGTAGTGTCACAACACCTAAAGACAAACTTTTACTTAGATAACTAAGACTTTCCCGTATAATTAAGCCCAGTGAATCTCTAGTTTTGAGAATCAACCTTCCCGTATA
Organism: Halesus radiatus; assembly: GCA_022606495.2. Classification (NCBI taxonomy): domain Eukaryota; kingdom Metazoa; phylum Arthropoda; class Insecta; order Trichoptera; family Limnephilidae; genus Halesus; species Halesus radiatus. The sequence goes on along the minus strand of JAHDVE020004821.1, from coordinate 97,295 downwards.
ATTAAGCCAAGTGCATATCTAGTTTAAAAAATACAAACTTTTACGAAGATTTAAGAAAAGTGAATCGCTATTTTTAAGAACAAAGACTTCACATAGAATTAAGTACTTGACTCTAATTTTAATGATATTTTATACCTAATTAAGATTAACTTTATCTTAAGACTAACCCCAAAATTAGAAAAATAAATGCCTTATAGTAAATACCTAAATTGCTTTTCAGTTCCTTACCTTTTTGCGTTATTCCTAGAATTATAACCCACTGCATTAATTAGCGTCTTATCAAGTGGAACCCTCTCGGTCAAATAAACCCATGTACCACCGTGTGTCATCTGGAAGAAGCTTCCCCCGAATATTGCTAACATCCAGAATTTAACAGAGTACAGTAGGTCTTAAAAAACAAATTGTTTAAAAAATCGTATCCAATCATGTACGTGGAAATAAAATTTCAGGCCATTTTTTTCTTTTGATCCTCCATAGCTTATTCAATGCCACTAACAGTGAAAAACCATGTACGTAATGTCATAAATATTATCTTGCTCTGTTGTTATTTATATACCTACTTTATATTTGATTATTTACACCCTTAGCTTCTAAATTGTTATATTATAATATCTAAATTTTTTATCGAAGGATTTGTTATCACAGAATTTGAAGGATTCATCAAAATTTCAAAGTTAATATTCAAGTTCTTTGAAAGTTCTCTTCAAGATTTGTAATTATTATATAGTAATGTTAACTGTCCAGTAGGACAGTTGTTTAATTTTTACAGTAATGATGCACACTTTTTCCACAAAATATTTTGTTTTTTGTGAGTAACAGCCAACCATTTAGTTGTCATTCATTTGAATAATTTAGACATATATTTTTAACAAATATATAAAATTGCATCTCTGTTCGCTGCATCTATGATATTTGTTTGTCACTAGACATGGGTGAAATTAAATAAAAAAATAATTAATTTAATAAATTCAATCCCTTGATGCACTCAATCTGATTCTCAATTTGACACTGAATTAATTATTTTTAAATATGTTATGACCAACACTAGAGCAATTTGTAATGCGAAAAAATACATTTTATTATTTTTTTTTTGATAACGAATAATAATGAATTAAATGGATAAATTCAATAGACAGGGTGAATCAAACTGAATCGATTCACTAGTGTGAATGGATCTGCCCAGGTCTAGTTGTCACAGTTTATTGTTTCCTAGGGACCGTTAACAGGTCTGTGCAGGTACTTACTCATCATACTAATTTTTATGTTTTCAAAGATCAGTTTTTACTTACAGAACATTATTTTCATTTCTAAAACGTTTAAATTTCAGGCTCCATGCTATGCGATAAGTTCTAACGTTGTTCTACTCTTTTATTTCGTTCCATTTACTTGTATCACTTCTATTCACACTCTAAAATCCTGTATGACATTCCAAACAATCTGTTTTTAGTTTAATTTTCAAAACCAATTTTTGTCAACAATTAGAATTTTTCTACTTCATAAAACATTACCTTATATATCAGGTTGGGGAAGAAGTAATTTCGTATTTCGCGCCCTTTTTTTCAACTAAGTATATCTCGTTCATTATTGGTCACATCGGATTATACGATATGGTGTTGTAAAGGTGTGAGTGTATACTACAAACACTTCTTTGACAGTATTGCGCTTGGTCGGTTCAGTTGTGAACTATATAACTAGTATGGAGGTCTCAAACGAAGAAATTCGCCATATTTTACATTTTTACTACCTGAAAGGGAAAAACGCGTCGATGGCGACCAAAAAAAAAATTGCGATGTATACGGGGTCGATACTCTTTCGAGCGATTTCGTTCTGGTGTAGTGGAGGTGAATGATGCACCACGCTCTGGCAGGCCTGTCGTCGAAAACGTCGATAAAACCATGGAAAATATCGAGATATACTGTCATGTTAGCAGTCGTAGCATCGCCCAGGAGATGAATATCGATCATAAAACCGTTTTGAACCATTTGCAAAAGGCTGGATTAAAAAAAAAGCTCGATGTTTGGTGGCCACACGAGCTGAAACAAAAAAACCTCATGGATCGAATTTCCATCTGTGAATCGTTGCTGAATCGACCCATTTCTAAAGCGGATGGTGACTGGTAATGAAAAGTGGGTCACTTATGACAATGCCAAGGGACAGAGATTGTGGTCGAAAGCCAATGAAGCGGCACAGACCGTGGCCAAGCCAGGACTGACGGCCAGGAAGGTGTTGCTGTGTTTGGTGGAATTGGCAGGGAATACTATACTATGAGTTGCTCCCCTATGGCCAAACGCTTAATTATGCCCTCTACTGTGAACAACTCGACCGTTTGAAGCTGGCGATCGAACAGAAGCGGCCAGCATTGGTGAATAGGAGAGGAATCGTGTTTCATCAGGACAACGCCAGGCCGCAAACATTTTTAATGACGTGCCAGAAGCTCCGGGAGCTCGGATGGGAAGTTCTTATGCATCCACCCTATAGTCCGGACCTGGCACCAAGTGACTACCACCTATTCCTGTCTATGGCCTGTGAAAATTGATTGTCCGAGTTTTTTGCCAATAGGGACAAGGGCTTCTAGGAGAGGGGCATTATAAAGTTGGATTCTCGTTGGCAACAAGTTATAGAACAGAACGGCGCACATTTAACTTAAATCGGATGATTGTAACTCTTTTTATAAAGCATTGAAATAAAGCAAAAAATATGAAATTACTTTTTCCCCAACCTGGTATAATATCGATGTACGCATGTATCTATGTTTGTTGTATAAATTCTAGAGTTGAGTTCTCCACCGATTTGGTTTAAAATCAGTACAGGGGAGGATAGGCTGAACTCGAATCTTATCGTTGCCCACAACACCAACAGGCATGTCTCATATTTAGCAACTGTCCAAGAGATAAAAAAACTGATTTTTTGCCAGATTCTTATACATGTTTCGCTAATGGGGTTTTAATAATGCTTTTTTATCCTATAAAAATGGATGGCACTCCTGGAAAGTTGCTAAACATGAGATACACCTGTTTTTGTTGTGGGCAACATTATGTCAAAATGCACAATTTCAGCAGCCATCTTCAGTTTATTGAGTTTGTCACCAATTTGGTTCAAAATCAGTATAGGGGAAGCTAAAGGGTACGTAACTGCGCTCAAACCTAATCATAAATCAAAATTTCGGTGGCCGTCTTGAAATTCTTGAAATTTTTTGCCAAAATACAAAATATGACCATACATTGGATTATGCCCGGCATGACATTGTTTCAAAAGGTGGACTGACAATGCAATGCAACTACTGTAATGCCTTGAAGTGGAAGAAAGAAATAGCGAAAATGTGTTGTACAGGAGAAAAAAATGCATCTTGCCGTATTTCCATAACCACAAGAACCTTTAAAGGTTGACCACAACGCCAGAATCAAAACACTTTTCAAGGAATATTCGCGGATACAATTGAGCAATGAAGAAATAATTTAGGGAATTGAGTAACGTTTTTTAAAAACTCAAAATGTGCTGGAATTTAATTTTTTCAGAGTAGTTTTGTTCTAAAAATTGCCATGAATGTAAAATCTGAAACTGGGTAAAGCATTTATTGAGATTTGATAAAAACGCTCCATAATTCGGCATTCCAGACGACATTCTTTGGAGCGAACATTGCAAGGGCTGGTTTAATGCCCCCATTCAAAGTACAAAATATTTTTATTTCTTAACAGTGTTTTACTCCAGTTTACTAGAATTCACCTCAAAACTTTACTCCAAATCATCCAAAATCCCGAGCAAAGTCAGGTGCACGACAGTTGACCATATTTTCACAGCATGAGTTGCTTTGCTTTATCGTGACAGGACTCGCATAGAAAAGTTTTAAATTATAATTGTATCGAGCTTAAAGTGTGATACTTTATTGCGACGATGCAAAATTTAGTATAATGTGTATCCAACAATAAAATAAAATATTAATTTGATAGTGTACTGATTTTTTAATTCCTTTATTATACAGTTGTAAAATAATAATGACACCGAGCTAAGATATAAAATTATATATTTCACTAATTCTATACAAGTCATTAGGTACAATGCTGAAAGTTACATAAAACTGACCATAAAATGAAAATATTTCATGAGCCCTGACCCTAATGAAATAAAATATGAATACATATATCTAATCTATTCACCATAATAATATAATATTGTGTATACCTTGAAAGAGTAAAAAGGAGCTCCCTTCTACTTGGTGCTTTCCATTTAAAAGTAATGACACACGAAACTTGCACTTAGGTTAAAATATTCAAGCAAATGTAAGACTTCTAGCACTGCGTGTTTATATGTGGAACTAACATTATGATAACTTAATAGAGGAAATAAACAAAAGCCAATAATTAATCTATTATATTTAGGTACAAAAGCAGTACGTAGAGGACACCAAAAGATTAGTCCAAGGTGACTGAAATACCTTATGATACAAGCAACTCCGGTTATACAAATATCTAACTTTATCTTATATGTATTATGTACATGATTCATTTCATTACAACTCTATTGATATATCCATATTATACTATGTAAACAAGGCAAAACATCGTATTCAACGTTCAAATTAAAACAACAAACTTATCCATTAATCTGCCTACAAGTAATCATTATTGTGACGGATATTTTCCATGAAACGAGAACAGACAAAACCACAATCAGAAATATCTATTAAAAACTGGTTGAAAAGTAGCTGGCTAAAGTTGTCAAATGATTTATGTATTAAACTTGTACAGTTGTCTGAGATACTCTGTAATCAACGCCAACAATGATGTATTGGTATAAATGCAAACATATTTTATTAATCATCCAATTGTTAGGATCTTTTGCATGAAACACAGATAAAATGAATGAAGATCAGCAAAAGCGAATAATGTTCCTTAGATTCATAGACTCAATTTATTTAATCACGACTTAAGAAATAGTGGAGTTGGGCATTTATCATTAAAACTCTGGCATGATTTTTAAGGCTTTCTATTCATTAAATTATATTAAAACTACAGTTAACAGCTAGTCCCTATTAAACTAATGCACTGGTATATGTTAATAGAATTATGTATTGACATTAAATGGTCTACGCAGGGGGTAGCATGTTTCATTTCCGTCACAGTGCAAAAATATAAAAACATCAATTTATCTGGGCGCTCTCAGTCTGGGTGATATAATGCCGATCTTTGTTTCGTGAACCTTACTAAAATGGCATTGCCGCTGCCATAAGGAAAACAGATTTGAACTCTACTGATGATGCACGGATAGTGTATAGGCAAAGCAACAGGAATGTACAGTATGTGAAATCTTTTATTAATGGCACATTGTCTCACCCAGTAAAATCTATCAATTAAAATATTTTGTTGTTCCTATCAAATTGAGTGTTAAAGTGATATGTTTAATTTAATATTTACAGAATTCTCTACTCACGGACAGATAATATGAAAAAGAAGCAAAGTGTGAGGTAACATAGAAGCAAATTATAGATTTATCCAAATTGCAATTTTAGAAAAGTTATTTGAGAAAACGGAAAAAGAAATCAAGTTTATTAATTGAATGAATATATTAGCAGTCAAAAATAATACATATTATCAAAGCGCAAGATGATAAGTGGAAATATAATAATTCAATAAACTTTACAATTTATTTATAATTTTTGCTCATGCAACTGTGTTTTAGATTGTTGCGTACTTAGTAAAGTGACACTGTTATGGAACATGTTTCAGTTTTTTTAATACACTGGCAGTGTAAAAGGCTTCACGACGATATTAGCTTTACAGCGTAACCTGCCGTATAAGCGAGGTATGTCTGTTCGCATAAACATTTCACATTGTAGATTTTTCTGCTGTAATTATGTATTTACCAATTATATTAAACACACAACAAAATACCTAAGGCGATTACTAGCAAAAGAATTCAAAATTTAGTTCTAGTAATTTAAATATTGCTTAGTTTAATCTTATGCAGACTTGTATTGCGAACAACTAGATTGCTAGGGCATTTGATGCTGTTATTTTTCCCATGGTGAGAATTCTTCCATTGCATTGTTACAAGGTTGACATAGGAGTAGAAGATGGGAATGAATCGATATCAATTTCTTGTGTTTAAATTAGACATTTACTTAGTATTACGGTATTCAAGAACTTTGTATAAACTAAAGAAGTTAACACGATAAGAATAGAATATCAGAGATGAAGGAAGACATGCAACTTTACTGGACAAATAGCATACATAATAAAAAGTGCTTTTTCCACGCAAATGAACTGCGAAGAATATATTTTTTAAAAAACATGCAAAAAAATTCAAATTTTAAAATAAAAGTAAATTTGTTTTTTCTTTCTTTGAAGTTGTAAATAAGTTATAAATGAGATTGTAAAAGAAGTAACAATAAATATACTGTGATTCCACATAAACATTAGTTAGTTTTAACATTGTTTTTTTTTTTAAATTTTTTATTCCAGTACACAAATATAAGTATGTGGGAGTTTTCTCTTAAAATTATTGTTTTCTCTAGATTAGTCTAAAACAACTACATTATCCTTAAATTAACGAAATGAGTTGGTAAATGGAGTGATGTTGGACATGAAATTAATACAAATTAATATTCTCTCTTAAAAATAGACCACTAATTAATAATTTAATTTATACATAGTTTACAAAATATCAAATTATACTCTCCTATAGTTAAGTTTATTTACAGATACATAGTATGAACAATATAGCTTTACTGGGCTAAGTGCAAATAATAGGCTAGAAGCAAAGTGTAACTAATGCGGTTACAAGAGTGACCAAATAATAATGGTTTACAAAACACTCCCTCCCTCGGGTGGCGTTTATTCGAACAGACATCCTCCCAAGCCAGCTGGTAAGGTATGTAAATGTTGTTAATTATAATTAAATCTTATCTGACAGTTCAAAATAATGTTGATACATTTCTATAAAAAGCGGCTCAACAAAAATTTTGTATGTACTTTTAGTTTTGCCATTTCATATGAAAACAAGATGACGAATCCTACTTCCATCACCAAAGTTTTCGATTTAGTGAGGCTTAAAAAATGACTTATTGACAACACATTTTGCAAACAATGTTTGTCATATCGAAGACTTTAAAAGGCAAAAATAAATTATGAATATCGTCAATGACCCGTTTGTACAGTAAACTTTCAATAGATTAGACACCAAAATATTTTAGACATTAATATGAACCACCAGTCTTTAATTTCATAAACTTCACCAGAACTAGGTATTTTATGAATACATTTTGCATAAGCATAGAATACATGCCTTAACGGTTATCATAACTTATCTATTTTTTACAATAATTAGATAACTTATAATAATATTATTATTTTCAATCACAAGTCCGGATACCTTATGTGATTAGATTTCCATGTTCTTTTGGATTAATTACAATGTTGATGTGGTTTGTAATCACAGTTCATTAGACAGTGTATGTAAAATCTATAAAAACTGTATGCACTCTAAACATACTCCTAAAGAAACTATGGGTAACAACTTCAAATGGCGTGGTTCCTCTCATAGAACGAATGAAGGAAACAATCGTTAAAACTTCTGGAACAGAATACTGCCATCCACAATATCATTTCCAAGTTTCAAGACTCAATTGCAGAACACCAATAATTAATGGTATTCGTGAATACTGTTTATTTCTTAAACCGGGTGGTAAATTATAGTTAATGTACGTCACAATTCAAATAAGTTAATAATAGTATTTGATAAAATGGTACATCACACTATGTATGTCTGAACGTCACCACCGGATATGGGGACTCCTTGCATGTATCCAATGGTCATATGTAAAAAAAAGATGGAATCACTTATCGGTTAGCTTTATATCATCTGATGGAAAATTATTTATTTATATTATTAAAGTTGTTTTAAATCTCCAGCATTATGCTACTGGGTATTTTAAAATTAATTTAATTGATTATTATGTACGAGTATAGCAATCATATTAAAAGCAGTGACGAAATTGATTTTATAATAGGTGGTAGGGAATGAAACAATGTTTCCAAACCAAGTTTGAGGGCAAACATAATAAGATATGAGATATAACTAGCACTCCTCCACTGATTTGGTTAAACTTTAATATACAAAATATGCATAATTAGTGTTTGTTGGCGTGGACTGCGCCAGTTACTCTGCACACAGGAATGACCTTTTAACTCTCTTTAAATAAAACAGTATCGAGTCAAATTAACAATCCTGACAGTTTTCAAACAAACGATAAAAGCAAGTAAATCAAACAGTCTATTGCAGTATATAATTATATAATAGAAGGTGCAGACTAAAGGTCAGCTCTGTCAGTAGTAGACTGCACCACGCTGCTCAGTTTTGATTTCGGATCGCTATAAGGATGGGTCGGTGGCTACAAAATCACCATATCTATATGCGAGAAAAGCGCTTCGTTTGCAAACATCAATAGCCTGCAGACCAATGGACCTCAGTGTATGTTGCGGTGTGATGTTAGATGGGTGGGTGACTACAAGACCAGCACGTTGGCCGCCGGGTAGAGTAGTGGGTTGATCAATCAATCGATGGACTGCACCTGCACGACGCTGCTCTGTGGTATGATCTCATACTTGATAACGTGCGCGGGCCCGATGTGCACTTGGCTGAGTTGGGCCAGCTGGCCGGGCTCACGGTGCCCACCGGCCGGGTTGCGCAGCACGAGGTGGCCGCTGCCCGTGGTCAAGTGCGCCGCGTCCTGCTGCTTGTGCTGCTGCAGGAGCTGCTGTTGCTCGCGCTGGTGCTGGACCAGCTGTTCGGCGTGCACCACCTGGATCAGAGCGGGTTTTGAGAAAATACAATGCATACATCATATTCACTGTCCCATTAAAATAAAATGTTGACAATTTAGTAACTTTAATTTTATTAATCAATCAAACATCAGCTTTACTTGAAATGGCTTTTGCCATTTTCTATTTCTACAAATTCCTGTATGTTGAGTTCTGGTAGTAAATTTATTTTGTATTTCTGCACCTTTCATTAATTAATTCGCTAATCGGCATTTAAATAATAAATTATTAAAAGATGGTAACTAAAACACTTTTAGTAGAACCCCGTGTTCCAAACTCACGGGACCTCAAAAACCATATGTTAAATTAACCAATTCCCACGTAATTCGAAATTTTAAGAATAAACAAAAATACTTTAAAGTAGAGTACCGTGGCCAGCCGGTCAAATTCAGGAAGGTGTTTAATTTAGGTAAGTAATTTCGGAATAATATGACATATTCCCGTGTAAATCTATTTTTTGTGGCCAATTACCGCCATGCCTGGCCCTTCAAATTCAGAAAACCTAAGTCAATTCGCAAAAATACGACATATTCACGTGTAAATCTAATTGCAGCTGTTTACCGGCACAGCCGGTCTCTGTCAAATTCAGATTTACGAAATAATAATACAAATTACGATGATGTATAACTGCGTAAAAAGAAATTCTACATCGATTCAGATTTACGAAATTACATATATAATTTATTTTCGCACAAATTGAATTTTTTCGAATTTCACGATGTTTCAAACACAGACCAGTTTGAATGAATATACAGATATTTTTTCTGTGGACTTTTTTTTAATGAAGATTTAGAGATATCGTTTTTCGTATTATCGGTATTGGAATTTACAGGGTTCTACTGTAACACAAAGCATTGAATACAGCTACCACCATCCGATATATCACTACTACATTTGGTGTGTCACACAAATAAGTATGACGATTTTGACCCACCTATGAGTAATTTCATAACACAACTCCCTATTCAATTCCGTTACCTCGCCTTGAAAGGCTGACACACTTCGCTCCAAAATAACATAGAGCGCAAATATAACCCCAAATCGCAATGTAATTTGGTCATGTCATAAGAAGGCAGAAAGGCAAGTGTCACAACTTTGATGCTGAAACTTAAGAACCCAACTGCATATATTGCGCCGAACACAAAGCCATTGTTGAATGTATAGTTTCAACAAAACTACTGTTGTAACTTGAATACATTCACATATCACGAACACATACGAGGTTTGTTCAAAAGAAAAGATGAATTTTGAATTTTCGTGGGCTGTGTACATTCGATTATCGATTTTTTTGTTTTGTTATGTTGGTACCATATGTTTATCATATGTTAGCATTATCAGCCATTTTGGATTAGTGGTTTGTTTTTGACAACTGGAAAGAATAGTCACGTTTTTGTGTGTTCTTCGATTTTTTACTTTTGAAAAAAATGAAGAATATGTATTAAATTTTGCGTTAAAAATGGAATAAAGTGCTCCAACGCACTTAAAATATTGACTGTGGCATTCGGCGAGTCTACTTTGTCTCAAAAAAGTGTTTATAAGTGGTACGAGCCCTTTAGAGAAGCCCGAGAAGATGTTAATGACGATGAGCGTCCTGGAGTTGCATCGAAACAGTGAAGAAAATGGTTTTTGGAAAATCGTCGAATCACTATTAGGGAAGTTGCAGAGGATGTTGCCATATCAATCGGCTCATGCCATGCAATTTTTTCATATGTTTTGGGCATGAAACGTGTGGCAGCGAAGATTGTTGCGAAATTGCTAAATTTTGAGCAAAAGCAACGTCGCATTAGTATCGCTCGGGAGTTGTTGAATGACGTCAACGACGATCCAGATTTGCTCAAAAGGTCATAACTGGTGATGAAACGTGGGTATATGGTTATGACGTCGAAACCAAGGCCCAATCATCCCAATGGAAGCGGCCAGAAGAGCCAAGACCGAAAAAAGCACGCCAAGTTCGATCAAATGTGAAGGTTTTGCTCACTGTTTTCTTCGATTACAATGGGGTGGTGCATCATGAGTTCTTGCCAACAGGTCGTACGGTTAATAAGGAATACTACAAGGAAGTTATGCAACGTTTGCGTCAAGCAATACGGCTCAAACGATCGGAATTGTGGAAAAACAAATCATGAATTTTGCATCACGATAATGCACCAGCTCACACATCAATGCTTGTTCGTGATTATTTGGCCAAAAACAACACCGTAATCATGCCTCAACCACCGTATTCACCAGATTTGGCTCCCTGCGACTTTTTCCTATTCCCGAAACTGAAGAGACCAGTGAAAGGAAAGCGTTTTGCCACAATTGATGAGATAAAGTCAGAATCGAAGAACGAGCTGATGGCCATACCGAAAAGCGCATTCCAGAAGTGCTTCGAGGATTGGAAGAAGCGCTGGCATAAGTGCATTATATCTGAGGGGGATTACTTTAAAGGGGAGAAAATGAATATTGATGAATAAATAAATACTTTTCGAAAAAATTCGAAATTCACCTTTTCATTTGAACAAACCTCGTACATCGCCATACAATAACGGCTAGGAGAAATTTTGCAATTTATCAATAGTTAGTTTTTTAAAACGCTCACTCGAAACGATCTCTGACATACATATTTTGTTAAGTATTCATATAGCTGATTAAATTGTCAATAATAAAGTGCGTAATTGACCCTATCTAAAATTTCTCAAATTGTTTCAATTTTGTGGTTGAAGAAAGATGTCAATAAAGTTAGCCACTCTGTTGATTCAAACTTACTGGGATACAAATTTGCTCGATGTAGACCAACAAAAGGTAACAAGCAATGCTTCTTGCGATCGTTGGACTACGAGATAATGCACTTTCTTTTTGGTAAATGTTTTCAAGAAGCAATTCTTTTTGGTTTGGGCGTCATTGTTAAGATCCACATGCCCTGTCTAAATATTGTAGGTCGACAGCTAGCAAATCAATTTACTGATTCTAATGACTATGTTTGAGATGCATACATAAATTAAAAATCTAGTTCTTCAAATAGCAAAAATGATAATGGTCTGACACTGTATTGTCTCATAATAAAAAACCTTTTGACAAGTCATTAAAATTTTTTAAATTTTGTTAAAAATAGTTAACATTTTGAAATTAGTATTAAATAAAATGATTATAAAGCTACCTGATGATGTGTTGGCGTCATCTGGTGCGCCTCGCGCTGCTGTTGTTGGTGTGCATTATTTAGCTGCTGTTGTTGTTGTTGCTGCTGTTGCTGCTGCTGTTGTTGTTGCTGTTGCTGCTGTTGTTGCTGCTGCTGTTGTTGTTGCTGCTGCTGTTGTTGCTGTTGTTGTTGCTGCTGTTGTTGCTGTTGCACCTGCTGTTGCTGTTGTTGGCTCACTTGCGAGTTAAGTGTTGCCTGGGTATCTCTAAACAATGAATAAGGTAAAGAATGTTAGTAAATACTCATAAATCATTTCATACAACTTTCACGAGTATAGTAAGTAATTTGATAAACACGTCACGCTGTTATGTTCGTCAGCCAATCTCAATTTCCTCACCGAGAGTTAACGTTTAAAAGCTATCCTTCAAATATCAAAAATTAAAAGTGATGCTGATTGACGATTCGATCTTCATCAAATATGACAAATTGAAACACCTTTACCTTGGTGTTGGATTATCGAGTTTGTACTGTACTAAATTTCAAGATCATTTTAGGAATTAATGATAATTTTAAGGATTAGTGCATTTGTGAATTATGTATCGATTGATTTCTAATTGAGCTGAGTGTATTAATATTTAATATAACGGAACCCAAAGGAGCGTACTTTAGGATCTGTGATTAATGAAGCCACTCACTAATGGTTAACAGGTGTTCACGCGAGTTTATTTACAGCTACCTTCGACAAGGTGCGATTGCGAAGTCCCCCCCTTCATTCCCTTTCAAACCCCCCTCCCCCCGCTCCAGTCCAGGCTTCCCGACTCAATCTTTATCCGCAATATTCATTCCTCATCAAGCCGCCGCACCGCCGCGACCACTATTGAAGTGTCGCTACCCGGCCTTGCCCGGTTTCACCGCCGCGACAACTCCTGAAGTGCCGCACCGCAACATTCCAACTCGAATCAAGGCCGCGACTACATCTACAGGGACGCACTGCAGAGGTCCAGACCGAACCAGTTGCTGAAATCCCTTTCGCCATCCGGAATTGCCCGGTCGACAATCACGCAAGCCGCCATGGGAGAGTGATAAGTGAATTCGGTGAGTCCTTTTCCTTCACACTCCTTCATTTCGCAATCGCATCATCATTTCCTGATAATTGCTATCGGAAATCGAATAATCGCCGCAACAACAGGAGTTGATTTACATATTTGTATAACATCTGGGTCTCACCCAGGCATTATGAGTTCAATTCCTCGGCTGCCTAACTCCTCCACCATGACACAAGCAACATCTTCCACTTACTGTGATGGTAGTAGGAAATTTTCAAATATTGTCAGGTTATTCATAACCAAAAAAAGGGGCAATGTAGATGTCACTACTGTCGCCGTGCTTCAGAATTTTGACAGCTATCAAAAAAGTAAATCTTAGTCGCCAGTTCAGCGCAGGTTGAAGCGGGTAGCTACACCACTATGGCCCGGTATTTCAGTACAACTCGGGAATGTTATTGACTTTTTGATGAGCTTAGCATAGGTATCACCAATATTACACGTTTTATCTATAATTTTAGTAAATGAATGTGTTTATTTTTTCCATAAATGTCAAAAATGCGATGTTTGAAAACATCAATGACGGCTGTTTATTTTTACGCGAGTTTTATTTAAGAGTTGATTTTTGCTAAAGTGAACTCAGCACGGTTCCATATACAAGGAGCCTAATAAGAAATTCCACTGAAAAATATAATGGCTAAAAATATATATTCATATAGATCAGCAAACGACGATTTTGAATATATAACTTTTATTATTTATAATAATATGTAGAATTTATAATCATTATTTAAAAGTGAATAAATAATCAACTCATCAAAACACCTCGTTATGTTGGTACCATTGCATTTGGAACATCTGACGTCACATGTGTCTTTGGATTAGTATGGAAATTAAAAATTTTCGATTTTGTCTTGTATTTTAAATATGTATTTTTTTTTAGTTTTGGTGTTTTAATCTTAATTTGGATGACTTTAAGCTCTTTAATTTTTGCTCAATATAAAAAACTATTATAAATGATATAAATTAGAGCATTCATGAGCAAAGCAATTATCAATACGAATTTTGTGTTAATGTTATAACTGAATACTATTATTATTTGAGTTAAAGTTTCTAAAAAGGTACATAATGTTATTACTTATGTTTAGTTATGGTTTACTATGAATAGAATACAAAATTATGTACGGTAAAGCTCATCCTTGTTTTCACATTTGACATTCTAACCTCAAAACCGACAGGCCATAGATTTGGAAAATATGAAAAATTGAAACTTTAAATTGAAAATTATTTTAAGTATGAAAACTAACTTTAGAAAAAAAAAAGAAATATACTGGTATTTAAGTTTGAACGTTCCTATTGATAAAAAAATAAAAAATTGAATTGGAGTTCCTTATTTGGAAACAGTGCATCATTCATGAAATTGTGGCGAATTAATCATTGAAAACAAACCATGTTCTCACATTGAAACATTAAAAATCTGCATAAGATTGAAAATCACCTTTATCATGTTATGTAACAAATTCGCTACAATTTAAAAGGAGATTCTAGCCTCTCAGTCATACGCGATCAGTTAAAAGGCACCTAGTTCCTTGTTAAAAAGTCCGCGAGTTTATTTATGGTTCCGGGCTCCGCGACCGGAGCAACAATTCCTCCCTTCATCAGCGTTGTGCGGCTCGCCACAGAACCTCCGAGCACACTTCCGCCCGTCATCCGGCACGGGCTTGCCGCCCGAGCAACGGCCATTTGCCCAAAGAAATATACTGGCATTGGAATTGTGAGGTTCTGTATTAAGGGCAGAGCTAATTGCCGTTGGCAAATGGCCGCTATGCGTGGGTGAGTGTCATCTCGCTCATTTGGACACTCAAACTAAAACTGTAAACTCCTTGTATGAATCTAATTAGTACAGTCCGTAACGAGTGATATAACTCCCTGTGTCCTGCTGAATGCTAAGCCGTGTGGAATTGCGTGTTTCCCGGCATCACACAATTGCGATGGAGGAAAGCACCTGACGCCGTTGCCCACGTAAGCTGTATTTGAATCCTCTTTATCTGTGCTGTAATCAACTGTGCTTTAGCATAACATGCCCGATTCTAGATTCACGAGAGAGATATTTGAACCTTTAGATAGGATGTGTACTGCCAATTGTTAGTGTATAATCCCCATATGTACAAACTGTGATTTCCCTCCCGTAAATAAACCCTGGCTAGAAGACGCATATCTTTTCATTTGGTAGTTCGAGTACCTTTTCCCTGATGCAGATATGAGGCCGCCCGCCGACTCACCTTGCAGAAAAGAGATTACATGTTCCGCCTACTGAGCTACCCAGGTAAGCCCGGAGTCAGGCGCCCCTCGTCTGGCCTCAAGGTGAATCATAACCTAACCTTTCCTAACCTGTAATCTCAACACTGCCGCCCTAGAGTGGGGCTAGTTCTTTTACACTGGCGCCAACTTGGGGGGCCGCCTTTCTAACCTTTAACACTGGCGCTCCAACGTGCTTTCCCATCTTTTACACTGGGGCCCCTCGTGGATGGTACCAGGGCTTTTACACTGACGATGCATCGTGGGGCCACATCCCCTACTTTATTATCAATATCAATTAATATCAACAATCCACAACACTCGATGAATCATCGAAGTCCATACTGTTAAAAGTAGACAATTTACGTAAATTTTAGCGACTATTATTGCATCCAATTATTTATGTAAATGTCAAATTTGACAGATGAGATTTGTCACTACTAGCACCGGAACTAGTTTCAATTTGTGACGTAAGCGGCCGAATTTGCAAGCTTAAATTTTAGCGATGATTTACGTACTTAGAGAGGATAAGGACCGACCGATATACCATCATGTCATTACTAACCCCATCTAATTGGTTATAAAACATTGAAGTCACTCATCAAGTCTTACCTATTTTGCATGTGCTCCTGCTTAATTGTGTGCACCAAATTGCCACCGGGCGAGGTGATCTGAGTGCCGATGGTTTTCCCCTCCCTGTTGATGATGTGAATCTGATTGCCTATGAGCTGGCGGTTCCTGGAGCCGCCAATCAGGATCTGGTTTCCGATGACCTGACCCTCCCGATTCGTCACCTAGTGGGAGACAAATTGTTAGTGAAAAGATAACATAAGAACCAAAAAGCAATTTCTTCTTTCCAAAGATGAATCTTATAAATCCTTGAGACAGTCTAGGGACCCAGCAACTACTTGTCTTGACTGAACAGCAATATATAATAGGACGGATGCAAGATGGTCAATGTTAAGCCCTTGTTTTTTTTTCAGAATTTATATACCATCTCTCATCTGTCACCTCTCTAGCCCTGGCGAGAACAGGTAATTTTTGACAGTTACAATAGATGACCGGTCAGTGACTGAGTTGGCATCACGTCTGGTTCCCACCTAGGCGTTGTGAGTTCAGTTCCTCAGCTAGCTAAATCCTCCATCTCAACACAAGCAACATTTTTCCACTTAGTTTTTTTTTCGCAACCCGGGAATGTTTGTCTTTCTTTAAAGAATAAAAATATTTCCAAACTCCATAATGATGAAAATGACAACTTTGGGAGTTGAAATTGACCTAGAAATTTCTAAAAACCAAGCATTTGTTTCTTAGGAAACAACTGAACAGATTTTCAGCTTTAAAGCTAAGAAAGATTTAACCTCTCAAGGGGTTGTGGATAAAAAAAATCCTGGTTAAGGAAAGGCGCTGAAGCTTTGGCTCCAGTTTCAGGATACCATGCAATCAATGCTACCAGACATCTTATATTCAACAGAATAATCTGTATCTTTTTAATTAATAATTATAACAACTTAAATTTTACCCTTAATATGAAATTATAGCAAATCTTTTCATCACAATAGAGGTGAATGAACTGGAGAAACTGAACAGTACTGTACTGTAACGCATTCTTACCTGAATGTGAGTGGGCCCCGTGTGCTGCTGCTGCAGACTGGTGCTGCTGGAGGAGCTGTGGTTGGAGGCCTCGCTCTGCCGGGACGCTTCGCTCACCAGCTGTTGCTGCTGTTGTTGCTGTTGTTGCTGTTGTTGCTGCTGTTGTTGTTGCTGCTGCTGGGCCAGCTCTTGCTGCTGCTGCTTGTCCATGTATATCTCCGTGGGTTGCTGGAAAATTCGGTAAATATTATAAAAAAGGCATAATACGAATATTTGCAAAGAAAAAGTTCGCAAATTAAAAAATTATGCGAAATTCATTAATTCGTGATTTGAAATTAATTTTGGTCCGTGCCGGAAAATCTGTATGCGTAATTCTAAAATCAGGGAGGTAAAACGGTGTAAAATTTCGATTTAAGCAATTACACACCACAATAAATCGTATTATTATTGCATAAATCTGAACCTGAGGGACTGTCCGCGCCGGTAATCGGCTGCAATATTTCAATTTTGACAGAAATGTCAATATTACAAATTTTGTTCTAATAATTTTCTAATTTTATGGCCTGGCTGCGTGTGATATTTTGATGCACACGAGAATACACCATATTATTACGAGTTTAGTTCAAATAGATAATTTTTACGGCTCAGCCGCAACGCTGGAACTGGTTGCTACATTTGTAATTTGTACCAAAGGCACGGTCTTTTGCAACACTAATACAAACGAGTCTCCTCTTGAATGTACATTTTGTGTAGAATACCGTCAATATGACATTTTGCATACTTAGTTCCTACTTTTGACACATTATGGTAGGGCGATCAGTGTGGCATGCGCGGCGCGGTACTGCGATTGGTAGCTAGAACTTTGAGGATATTTTTTATGGTAGGCAGTGCTTATGTGCCTATTTGGAATGCACGCACACCTCTGCTTATGAGATGTTGAAGATTTTGATCTGTCCCATCCCTTTGCCTTTTCCATGGGTATTGTAAATAAAGAAAAATAATTGAAGTTTTGTGAAACGTACAATAATGACTTGTTGATTCCTGGGGGGAATCTCCATGTGCTGCCTCTGATGAAGCAGGAGATGGTTCTTCTGGAAGAACGCCTTCCCGCAAGTGTCACAGACGTGTGTGCGCAGGGTACAACTGCCATCGGGATGTCTGTGAACACAACATAAATATATCACGGGTGTAAAACTTAAAAATTAGTCCTAACTTGGCATGTTTCGATGTATCTTGTGTTAAGTTTGAAGTAATGAATCCGAACAAACTTTAAATTACCTAATTTTCGATTTTTCCAATTTGAATAATTTTTCTTCACACGGGTCTTGTGGAAAATAATTTACCTAAGGGCGTATGCCATCTTTGGAAATGCTATGTGGAGGGTCTTTGTAAGAAAATGGAGGAGAGGAAGCTCTGGGGAAGAAAAAGGTATGAGAGCTGGGTAGGAATCTGAGGATCAGTGTGTCCTGGAATAACGGACGTATTAATCTATATCTCCCACCGCAGTGAAAGGAGATGGGTCGAGAGAGGTCAAGGGGTCTCCATCAACCAGCCTCTCTCACCACGCAGCAGATACATCGGCCACCAAAACACGGACAAACCTCCCCATGAACCCAGGCACCCCTGTTAAATTACCAAACATAGCGATAGTGACTTGGGGTAACCTATGGCAAAGGTGTTGGTTACCCAATGAATGGTTCCCGGGGCGGCGGTACCTACACCTGCCTCCCATGTTACACGTACTTGACTCCAGCAGTCTTAGGTGGATGAAAAACTAGAGAAATATTTTTTGCCATCTCCAGGGGAGGAGACAAAAAATGAACTTCAGCCATTTTCGGGAGAGAGAACAAAATTTTTACCCGTCTTTAGAATAGGGAGGGGGGAAACAGATTATCATTTTCGCCTCCGGGGGAAGGGGTTTTAATTGATTTGATTGATTGAACTATATGTGTTAAGATAATTCATTCACCAATCAAATTAAATAAATTCATATGAGTACAATGTATCATTTAACTAATGAAATCCATCCACGAATTTCACTGTCTATATACAGTTGCCGTTTACCTAATGAGAATGAGTCATTCCGCTAAACCACTGTATATCCGCCATCCAACCTTCTCAAAACATAAGAATTGGAGATGAAAAGAGAAAGACACCTAGGATCTCTTCATGATATAATTGCGTAGGTGTATATACCTTCTATGGTGCTGGTGCAGTCCGTGCCTGGACGCGAACCCTTTACCGCAGTCCTGGCAAAAGTGCACCTTGGGGCGCGGCTGCGTGGCCACCAGGTGCGTGGCGGCCACCGTGGTGACGTTGGTGTTGCCACCGCTGGCGTTGTTGCCGGCTGTGGCGTTGTTGGTGTGCTGGAGCACGCCACCCGAGGACACTAGCTGCAGGCCTTGGGAGTTGCCTGCCAGGAAAACCGTCGGTTATTAAACTATACGCCACATAAATGCACAAAAAACTTCACCCCCAATGCTACGCGCATACATGCATGTTTTCAGATTCATAGAAAATGTATGAATAACACAATAAGTACCATGTACACCCGTTATCCTTTGCATATAAGGAATAAAAATAAAATAAATACGGTGAAAAGATTAAATAAAGTTTAAAGATATGTTTTACACAATTATGTATGGGCATTTTTAGGCACATACTTTTAAAAAACCTGCTTCATAAAATACATGTACAATAAAATAATATTATACGCAAAGTTGCTCCAAATTCAAGGGGGAAATTGTATATAATAATAATAATTGGATGATTTGTATAGCGCCGTTTTTGTAAAAAATCATCATAGAATACAGATATGTACATTTTTAACAATATTGTTTGATTTATTCAAGATTATTCATTTATTTATTCTACACTGATGCGATCACAGCCAATATAATAATGACATGCTTCTTTTTTGGAAGATATTGGAACCCTTCTGCATCCAGCCAATGTGAGAGCATAGTTGGGATTCAGGATTAGCCCAGTCAGTCTATTTATTCTTTGATCTGTGGATACCATAAACTTGATACATTTGTGAGAAAATTAAATAAAAGCGCACCTTGATGCGCCTGTGTAGGGTTGAGGAAGTTCCCAGGCTGCAGTGCGGCAGTGAGGGCGCACAGGTCTGTCACAAAAGTGCGATCACCCGTGTGGAGTCGGACGTGTAACGCCAAAGCTTCCTGTAATGCAAATAATAGGTGGAAATGTAATACCATTTTACATATTGTCCTAAACATAGTCCTTGTGAGGCTAAAAATTGAATTGTAAACAATATTTTTTTACATGTGAAGAAACAATAAAACAAACAATATAATATACAAGGTTATTCAAAATGATGCGACTCAATTTAGCACGTTCTTTTCTGATACACGCGGTCGGAACCTCGTAGTTTGCTCAAATTGATGGTTATACCAACGACAAATGCTCTTTCCAGTTGGAGGTTCAATGTTAAGATGGAGACAAAAGATACACTGCAATACGGTTGCTGACTCAGTTTTAAAGAACTCACGAACACAGAAAACCTTGTGCTGCATAGTAGCCATTTTACTCACAACTGACGTGAATTGGCTACTTGGCGGCGCGACCACTATAGCAGTCGTTTGCACAACTATGAGCGATATAGCGGTGGGATTTGAAACTTTCAGACCTCCTTTCAATTACTATGTAGATCATTCACTTATAATGTATAATTCAGGAAATGTAGCAGTACAAAATTGAATGAATCATTTTGAATAACCCTGTATATGTATGAATATACCAGTGGCGTACATTGCTCTATGTCCAAAGGTAGGCAATTTGTAGTGCAGATATGAATAATTGTACAACATATTTTTAAATGCCTATATAATAGTCATCTTCCGCAGATTGTTGTGGCCAACTGATTAAACGAGCGTACAAGCTCCTTATCAAATTCATAGAAAGAAAAATATTTGATCAGAAAATTACCTTCAATTTATTTTTAATAACCTTATTGAAGTTTATAAACTTCATTGTAATATTTAATCATTGAAGAAGATAATATTAACATATCCTAAATGAAATGCGAAACCGAAAAAAAACCACAGAAAATAAAAAGGTGTCAGTCGCATCTGGGACTCGAACCCAGGACCTCTGTCTTTCCGTTGTTGTCCCGGAGAGACAGAGGACTGATACCTTTTTATTTTCTGGGGGTTTTTTTCAGTTTCGTCTTTCATTTAGGATATGTTAATATTATCTTCTTCAATGATTAGAAAATTATGTTTATTTATAATGTTCAAATTTATTTTTATGGTTTGTTTTTCTTAGGGTAGGTACAGCTTTTCAGCCTTCATGGACTGCACGCCACTGGTATATACATAAGTACCTTTTTTTAAACATACAATATATTTATTAGATTTTTAGTATTATGTAAACACTGTAACAACAGAACTTTATATGCTTTAGACCTAAAAAATCATCAATTATGTTATTAACATAATACACATATATGTAAGAAAAATAAATAAAGAACATAAGGGGGCATCCAACCTGAATGAATCAGTTCTCCATAATTTAACAGTTTTTTGACTTGGCGATATTGTGACAGATATTGAATACCAAAATGCCTCGATTATTGTTTGAAAAACGAAAAAAAACCCATACAGTGAAACTTGCTTAAGACGTTTTCAGGCTTAAGAAGTTTGGTTTTTTCGGTCCCTAGAAGGCTGAATTTGAGAAATGGCACAATTTATTCCACATAAGAGGTTTTTTTTCCAGTCCCTTGGAAAACTTCTTAAGATAGTTTCACTGTATGCTTTCTGTAACATGAAAAAGAAGAGCTAAGATATACGAGTAGTTCATGCTCACTTTAGTATTAAAGCAGTTGCCACACTCCTGGCACGCGTATCCCGCTGTGGTCTTCTCTTGGATCCCTCCGTCTGGACCAATCAACTGCGAATTCAAAACCGTATTAATAATATGCAGTGAACATGATAATTATGTACAGACCACTTTATTAAAGGTTAAAACTAACTAATTTAAAACACAACCGCGCCTTCTTCGGTACAGTATTATATTTGCTTGATGAAAAGGATAAGGTTTTGTCTAAATCAGTTGGTTGCAACTTAAAATAAGGAGTGCGTATGAAAGTAGGCAATTGGACATCTTTAACCGGAGTACTAGTTTAAAACAATTTATTAACAAAGCCTGCCTATCCGTGCTATCAAATAATGATGCGCAAGGACAAAAAATGAACGACAGAGTCATCTTCCAATGACAAAGCTGAGGGGATAAATGAAAGGCAGAAAAACAAAACAGAACATAGTGGAGTCTAATTAATCAAAATGCCTTTTTCCTTGCAGGAATGCTGAACAAATCTGTGCAGGTATCAATAACATAGATTAAACTGACGAAAATTCTGTAATATTTGTGTCTGTTTGGAATTGTCATTTTATTTATAACAGGGTCCAAAAACAACAGCTCGATGATATTTAGGAACATTTAATCAATAAACACGTTTACTGAGATAGACTCAAAACAATCACCTGAAGTATAACAGTTTCTGAAAGCATTATTGTTCGTGAAACTTAAAGAAGTTATGTACACATTTAATATATTTTTTATTGCTGCATGAAATAAAGTATGGCATAAAACTGACGAAAAAAAATGAAGTTAAACTTGGAAGATGCCTGCGAACATTTGCAGCTACCTGCACGAGGCTCGTCTTGATTCTACCACGGTCACCACCCACCACTTGCACGATCTGTGGCTTCATCTCCTGCTGCAGCTGCTGCTGGGGCGGCACGGAGCTGGTCTGCTGGCCCACGGAGACAGTGGTGACGGTGCCCGCCGGATGCATGATCTTGCAATGCTGCAGCAGGTCGTTCTTGCACTTGAAGGCTTCTCCGCAGTCGATGCAGGAGAATGGGGAGTCGCCCGTGTGCAGTCTGAGTAAAAGAAGAGGGTGTTTTAATATAGATTCTAAAATAGTATAAATAAAATAATAAGTTAAATGCTGCCTGAAGGATGTACCCTCAGAACAGATAAAAGGCTAGAAGTTACGTGGGCGTGTCTTGTTTGACTTTTGAATGGGAAAAAATCTCAATTCAATCCAAATTCTGTTCACAAATATTTTGAAAATATAATATGTGAAGTTATTATGAAGCCAGTTAAAAAAGAGTAAGAGATTAGGTTTTTATATCTAATTTTTGGGTATTACAATAAGTTTTCATAGATTAATATCCAATATAGGGTTATTGCAATTGCCAATTATATTTCCACTTACAAAACTCTAGAAGCTGAAGACCGAGCTCTGCAGACCAAGAATGCAACTGAACAATTGTGATATGAAATAAAATGAATATAAATTTTTTATCACGTTGGCAATCTCTGTCTTTCAAAAAATACACGACCAGGCGTGAATACTGTATTATTCAAAACAAAAACATCAAAAAGCTTGCGTGAATGGCGCGTAAATGGCCAAGCACCAACTCCTAAAGCAAAATGTTTCAGAACTGAGTCACTTTTTTTAATTTCCGTGAAACTTTTAATTGATTCGTTATCATAACAGAAAGGACGTTGTCATTAATATGGCCTGACTATTTCAATTCAAATTGACAATGGTCTCAAAGCTGACTAGCTACTATAGCAAAGACAAAGACAATAATCCGAGTACCCGTACTTCATGTGGGCCACCAGCGTGCGCTTCTGCAGGAACTCCTTGGCGCAGATGGGGCACGAGTGCGGGACGCGGCCGTGCATTCGGCCGTGATTCACTAGCTGGAATTTGCGCGTGAAGGCCGCGCCGCAGTCCGGGCACACAAACGGGTTCAGCGAGCCGTGGAAGCGCGAGTGCATCACCTAAACACGGACACGGACAATGTAATTACTAAACAATTGTAAATCTGTTGAGATTGATTATAAGCATCATACTGTTATCAATGAGAAAATACCTTAAATGACGATACACACTTGATGCCGATGTGTACTAATTATATTATTTCTTTATCAGGTTTATTCAAGGCACAAAAACAATTCATTGAAAGATGACGACCTCCATGGCTGGATATAAAAAAGATTCTTGTCTCTGGGCCTGGATCAATAATAATCATAGATATTTTCATATTTAAATATAAATCACATTTTTAAGCTTTTTGCGGTAATTTTAGCTATAGGTTTTAGTTACTTCGATCATCTCATATTTAAAACTAGGTGCTAGAGTAGTGTTTTTATAGAAATTTCAGTTTTTATTCATTAGCTAGCCTTGTAAAGCACCCTTGAGGTTAGATATTTTACGGAAATGGAGCTATAATACATTATTATTATATGACTTATCATAGAGCCGAGAGGTTGCAGGTTCAAAGCTCGATGAAAATATAGTTTTACATCTCAACTGCCAAATGGTGAATTTAACGCAAAACATATTGCTATTGTAAGACAAACATTCCAAGATAAGAAAAAACGTGACAATATTTGCATTCCTCATACTACCATCATAATAAGCACTAAATGTTGCTTGTGCAATGATGGAGGACTTAGTTAGCAAAGGATTGAACCCGTGATGCCTGGCAGGGAACCTCACACTTTGGACTACTCGACCAACTAATCAAACAGTATTCTTCCCATACTTCCTCTTTTCATTTCCTTGAGCGCCAAAACATTTCACAATCAGGATCCCATGATACTGGCTAAGCAGGGGGACTTTTAAGTAGTAAAGATGAATTGCATATAATATTTTGAAAATTAATTTTTTTTATTAAAAAACCTTAGTAACTTTTATCCACTTATTTATTTTTGACCGGACCAGGTTTCACCCTATCACGGGCATCGTCAGACTGGCACAATTAAAACTAAATCTATAATATCGATGCCAGGAGTGAGTCTTATTGTTTTTATTACTAAACATTTATGACTTGAAATTTGTTTTATTGCTGACGGTACTGTTTACTATTATGTTTTTAAAACTACTTTCGGGTTGGTTTATTACCCTCTGGACGACGGATTACATTGGGTTTATTTACTGAACCTATGTTTTTTTTTATAATTATATAATGTCAATCGTGTCAGCTTTTATTTGAACAGATGGTTATTTCTGGTTTTGTTTTTTCCCTGTGATTTCCGTCTTGTTTGCTAAAATGAATTTTATAGCAGTTTTTATCCTGTAGTTACATGAACTACGGGTAACCAGGTATATTTTAACGGGTCTTTCAAATATTTCATTATGTTATAATAGGTACACATCAGGGTAATATCCTTCTTAGAGTTCGCCTTGGATAAAATTCCAGGTTACATTTTACCCTGGTATTTTATTATATGTTTCCTATTTACGTTCATATGTTAGATACCATTAATGCATACAAGTAAGGTTACACTATAGTGGATATATTAGAGAAGCGTCAGCCTTTTTCTCTAATTGACTATTCATTACATACTTTTCTTCTACTTTGCTTATTAGTCTATCGATTTCTAATGGTTTTTTAATCAAAAAAAAATAAATTAAAAATGCAATTCCATCATGAATTGACAGTTTCAAAATTAAAAATAATAATATTTTGTATTTAAAATGATAACCGACCAGGTGATCCTTCTGCGCGAAGCTCTCCCCGCAGTCCTGGCACACGAAGGGCCTCTCTCCGGCGTGGTACTTGCTGTGGGTCACCAGGTGCCTCTTCAGGGGGAAGCCCCGCCCGCACTCGGCGCACACAAAGGGCCGCTCCCTGCTGTGGACCTGGGAAGGAGATAATACACTTCAAACAGTGACACGGGGCAGATTACTTCACTTTATTCAGAACTACATTATGAACCATGAAGTCAACCTTTTCATGTATACAAGACAATCCTTTATTCCTTCAGTATGATTTGTTGAAGCATTTTTAAAAAATTATTAATAAGAAGACTTTAAACTACTGTTTTTAATATATAAATATCTTCATGTTTCAGAAGCAAAACTTCCCTCATCGGGATAAACAATATACTAAAAATTAATGACAAGTATAGGCAAATAATAAAAAAAAATAGATAAATTACAAACATAATCAAAAAACAATTAGTGATGAAAGTATGTAATTAATTAAAAATGTTAAAATAATCAAAAAAATAAAATGATTTATAAAATATTAATTTATCGAAGAAAGCAATCCACGTTGTGGCATGATATTATAATTTAAATTGAATATTTTTTTTGTTTTAAGCCACTTTATTTTATTTATATTTATGCATTATCGACCGGTTTCGATTGAACTCAACCTTCATCAGGAACTTACACATATAAACTAAATTAACATACAGAGATATCATGACGAAGACAGTTAAAGTGGGGGAAAGAGACAGTATATCAGAGTAGAACAGGACAGGGCATCAGATAGGGAGGTAGAGGGGTTGGCAAAGGGGAAGGGGAAGGGGAGGGGAAGAAAGGAAACATCCTTAAAATAGGAGTTTGGGTTAAATCTAACTGTTTATTTAAATTTTGACAATTATTATTTTTATGAAGTGGCAAGATTCACACAAATATGACCCATGGATATTTATTTTGCTTCTAGATATTTGTGTTTGATGGATGTTTACACAGTTCAAAGAATATACACAATTGTTCCATTATACACGTGAGCTGTTTGCAAGTACGGCACGCCACGTATTCATATCTTAAGGTCGCTATTGTCATTTTGACTCTCGCAAAGCATCAGAGCATTTTGACGGAATATAGTAACTATGGTATCCTGCAGAGTGAAAAAATAGAAATGGAAAGTAAAATAATTTTTAAAATATCACATTAATGACCGGAGTTATGAGTTTTTCAACTCAATTTCAATCATATTATACATTACAAAATGACAACTGATAAATGGAATTAATACAATCAACTTAAATAAAGGTAATAGTAACACAATCCATAAACGGGTAAAGCTTGCATAACATAAGTGACTCACCCTAGAATGTGTGAGAAGGTGGTGCTTGAGTGTGAAGGACTTCTTGCACTCGTGGCACTGGAAGGGTCTCTCGGCAGAGTGCAGCAGCAGGTGCGTGTTGAGGCAATGCTTGTGCGCAAACGCCTTGCCGCAGTGCGTGCACACGTGCGGTCTTTCACCTGCGCAAGTAGTGTCAACAATAAATAAGGGAACCATATTTTACAGATAATAAAAGGAAATAATTATTTTAATCTCCTCCCATTAGAGAAGAATGGAGGAAGATAATGCTTATTAATACAGTTATAAAATAAAATTGCCAATAAAAAAATAAAGAAAATTAATAGGTAGAAAGATAAATCAAGGAAATGAAGTTTGTTGATTTTTTTTTCTACAAATCAATTAATTTGTTAATAATAAAAAATCATCCAAAACTATCATTTCATTAGTGTAAATAACAATTGCAAACTTAAAATATAACAATTTCTTTTAATGCTTTTAAAAAAAAAGTTAAATAAGAAAATTCAAAGAGAGGCCTGGCGCGCGTGTTGTCATCATTCCATAGAAATTCTGATAAGTCAGGTCTGTAGACAGCTTTAAATTTAAGATTTGCAACATAGCCGAATAAAAATGCTGATAGATGCACAGACGACATTATTATGGCTAGAACTAAATTTCAAAAGTTTGTCATCTGATTAAAAATATTTTTTAAAGATAAAGCAAAGGCAGTTCGACAAAAGGGGCTTTACTCCCGTTGTCTATCTTCTAGCAGAGATACACAGTAATATATTGATATGAGATGATGGCAACGAGCTAAAACACCGTTGAAAGAACTCGTAGACCCTGAAGGCTACAACGCAGCGCCTGAAGGGATGAACTCCATCCGCCATGCTGAGCCAATCACAAACCGCCGGACGTCAGAGACAGGCGACCGGAGAACCCGCCGTCGCGTTCAACAGGCAATGAAAAGGGGGAATCTTGGCAACAGAAAGGCAGTTCTCCCGTAGCTGCAGACTCCCGCTGTTACCAGCAAATAGCTGCCAACCCTACTACGGACTGTCCGACTATGGAGTGCCTACTTGTGGGATTAGGACTTTGACCTACCTCTGGGAAGGAAAGTTGCCGCAAAGTGGAATTCGCATAGTGCCGTGCACAAAAGTAAATTGTACAGATTGTATGTGAGTTATAACCCTCACCTAAATTCAGTGCCTCCGTACCCGACAATTTGGGCAAACCGTCTATGCACTATTAAATTCAGTGCCATGCACAAAAGTAAATTGTGCAGATTGTATGTGAGTTATGACCCTCACCTAAATTCAGTGCCTCCGTACCTGACAATTTGGGTAAACCGTCTATGCACTGTTAAATTCAGTGCCATGCACAAAAGTAAAATTGTGCAGGAGCTAGTACCTTCCCTAAATTCAGTGCTGTTGTACATATACAATCGTCTTTGCACAATTAAACCCAGTGAGTTGAACACTCCATAGTATTTAGAGTAACCATACCTGGTGAAAAGACACTACCTAATATTAAGACTATTCGTGCAGAGTAAATATTTTATGAACAATTGTATAATATATATTATTTATTTTGTATAAATACGCCCATGGGGCTACAAAATATTTTATATTTACCTGTATGCACTCTACTGTGGGTGGTGAGGTGGTGCTTCAAAAGGAATGATTTTCCACACTCATCACAGGAGTAGGGACGCTCCTTTGGCATGGAAGGTGTCTGCAATAACAAAATTTCAGTATTAATTATATATATACGTGCCACTTACGTATAAGGAGAATCATGGATAGATTAGGTTCGAGGCTAAAATAAAGTTACAATACTTGAATGGGCAATCGCTGCTGTGTTAGCCACCCGACACTGCAGGTGTTTTAAAAACAACCAAATCAAAATAATATAGTAAACACTATACTTTTTTTATAGTTTTCACATTTATAATACATATTGAATATAATGGATCTGGTTGAAGAAGCACCATAAATAAATTTTTTTAATAAAACACGATTCCATTGATAATATATATATTTTTTTTAATCGTTAGGTTGTAGATGTCACGGACTTCAAAATATTTTGACAGCTGTTAGTATATCGACGATTCCAACAATGTCGGATATGCAAATTGGTAACTTTTCATTAGAACTATCTGTAAATTTTATGTTTTAAATAACAAGCTTCCGTTAGACAAACTACAAAAAAGTAGTTTATCGAGACTTTTTGAATTGTATTTTTTTTCTGTTGTAAAATTAAATAAAAAAAACTGTAAATATCAAAAACAGCATCGCAAAAACCATAAAAATTTAAACAATAAACTTTAAACACCTCTAATGAGAAGTTACCACTTGCACATCCGACATTGTTTATTGACACTGTCGATATAAGTTTTCAAGAAATGCTCAATGCAGTGATATTCTACCAACAATGAATATATTCATTCCACATAACATTGTTACTTCATTGTTGCTTCAGTAGAATAGTTAAAAAAAAAAGGGGGGGTGCGGCCAACTATAGGATTTAATTCAAGAAAATGCAATGTACAGTGCATAATCTCTTAATTTAGTATTGCTGGTTTTTCATTTGAAAGCATGGTTTTATGTGAAATGCGGCTCATTAATTATCTCGCACAAAGCCGCCATCATTCACAAGCTAAAAGCGTGACTCTCACAGCATGTGCGGTGATTCAGTAATTTGTATGTTTATCTTGGACACTTCATTTTTTAATGTCAATGGATAATGAACGCAATGCATAAAAAAAGTGTTTATATTAAAATAATCCAATATTTTATTAAATATAAACATAAAATAGTTTGAATAAACCATAAAACCACAAGTATGAGAGAAATATTTTGCATTTTGTTGTTCGATACACAAAACAAAACTTTTTTAAAGATTTTATGTGAAAGGATGGTGACCGGAAAATTCAACACACGCATTAATCGGCACACTTTAAAACTAAAATAAAGTCATTATCCTTTGGAATGTCGAGTTTCTATGGTGTAATGATTACGACGTGTGCCGAAGGTTTTTTTTTTTTAATATGAATACCGCACAAGAGTCCCAAACTGCTCCCAACCGTCTGGAGCCAGTGAAACTATGGCATTCCCAATTGGGGAATGTTGTGAGGCTGAAGGTATTGGGGAGGGGAAGGAGAAGGGGGAGAGGAAGGTGGGGAAAAGGGGAAATACTTGGCTATTCAGATCTGGTCACCAAACACGGCTAAAAAGCCATTTCAAGCAACGTTTCAATTCTGAATGGTGCTCTTTCACCAGGGCGATACTGAGAGTATCTTCCACTCTGGAACGTGTGCAAATATACTATATATTATTTTTAAATTAATTAATTGTGAAACAACACAAATTAATTAAATAAAAATTACTTGCTCATGCCGGGATTTGAACCCGTGACCTTCAGATTCGTAGTCGAGAGCCCTACCCCTCGACCATGGAGGTCGTCAAGAAGGTAAATCTGCACGCGGCCCACCGTGCACCAGCTGAATCTATTTTCGTAATAACTTACTCGTTTTAGCAAAATGACATTTTTGTGAATTGTTCCGTCTTACCCAGATAATGTGTTTAAATATTTATAAAAATTGTCTATTTCTATCATTAGCAGTTTCCGCAAAATAGCTACTTTTTCTCTAAAGAGTAAATAAAATATAAATATAAATGAAATAGGAAAATATTCTTTTATTATATTTCCATAAAGCTAAATAAACATAATTACAATATATAAAAAAACACATTTTAGAAGATTTCACCAAATAAAATATACACCACATCAAGGAATGATGCAATACTTGATAGTTGTTATTTTGTTTTAAATTCCACACGAGCGGTGGCGGTGTTTCACACAACGAAAAGCAACAATTGTTATCTGATTTATTATTTTATTGGCAAATGAATGTAATTTAATTTAGGGCCGTCTGTTTCAAAATCTTGAGCTAAATTCAAATTTTAACCTTCAGTTAAAGTAACTCGCGTGTTAAATAGGACCACGCGCTGTTTCAAGTATACATTTGTTGAAGTAATAGTTGTTAGTGTGGCCAGTCGAGAAATCAGAATATTCCTCCAAACTGTGTGAAAAAACACACCACATCATTTTTTCGTGCGGCCACACCGACGGTTAAATTTAATCTCTTGGAAAATACAAACAACAACTGTCATAATATGCCGCAGGTTTAAGTTTGCGTCGTACTGGTATCTAAAGAATATTCTTATATGGCTGAATATTTCATTGGCGCTGACAGCTTTGTTCCTATCAAAATATTCGTGTGAGCATTTAAAAATAAATAAAATTTTATACAATATTACAGGGAAAAAAATTATACGCCTTTCAGTAACTGTAATATTATATTGAATTTGTAGCATTGCAAATTTCGAGATCTTTCGACCTACGATAAATAAGCATAATGTATTCTTGAATAGTTTTTGGGATATTATGCCGCGTTGCGCTTCTTCCTCCCGTAGCCAAAAAAAATACTTTTGGCCGTGAAAACCTGAAAGCATATCTAATAAATTATTATTTACGCTTGGTCGAA
Source organism: Halesus radiatus (assembly GCA_022606495.2). Lineage (NCBI taxonomy): Eukaryota > Metazoa > Arthropoda > Insecta > Trichoptera > Limnephilidae > Halesus > Halesus radiatus. Next base: position 66,021 of record JAHDVE020004821.1, on the reverse strand, counting down.
ATGTTTTCGCCTTCCGCTGAATACATATTACTGGATTAGGAATTTGTTGTCACTATCATCATCATCTTCTATAATATTATTCATGAAATAAATCGTAAGAAACATTGAAGCGAGCAATTCCGTCAATAGAACTGTCAAATATGTCAAAATGGCTGAGTAACTATCGGTTTTCGGAAAGAGCTAAAGTTAAAAGTGACATAAAACAGGCAGTTAAATTGATTGAAAAACGCATTTTGGGGAAATTTTGCTTTAGCACGCTGTTTAACTCTTACATTTACTATAGCATGCGTTGAAACTGACGCCCCTTAGCAAGTTATGAACATGTAACATTTAAGGTCGGTCACAAAAAGAAAGTATGTTTTTGATACAAATTTGCATTGCCCATCGGTCATGCTGGCACACCAGAAGTTAAAATTATTAAAAAAAACTAATTTTTAAGAAGTGTGTCAATTCATATGAGTGTTGCATTGTCATGGAACCGATAGGATAGATACTATATTGGGACAGCAATGCAATTCATTAGATGAATGCGTTTTCTGAGTAGACATGAGCAAAATTGAATGAATAAATTCAATATTTTGATAGAAAACAGTCACTTTGTGGTTAGACATATTTAATGAAAATAAAACAATAACTTTGTTTATAACCACGAGAATTTTATTTAATTTTATTAGGACTGACCAGTTTCGCTTAACTATATATAAACACACACTATGTATTTTTGACCAGTTCAATTTTGTACCCTGATGATGCTTGTGTTAAGCGAAACCGGTCGGTCCTAATAAAATTAAATAAAATTCTCATGGTTATAAACAAAGTTATTGTTTTATTTTCATTGAATAAATTCAATCTCATGACATACTCGATTTAATTCTCAATTTGATAGAGAATTAATTCTTGATTCCTTAGGCCTGCATCTGTATTTCTAACGCACGGCACAATCATTACGGCATGGATACTAAGTCACCGAAGGTATTGTATTGTGCAGGTCTACGTCTAACGGACTCACACGGCGTGGATCCATAAAAACTCGAAGGGCATCGTTCATCTGCAGCCCGCATATTCCCTAGCGCGCAAACCGTTACAAGCCACCCCGTCAGTAATGCCGAGTTCATCAGTATTCGCTATCGCAGTCTGTATTCCCTAATTCAAAGAATTAAGAAATGTATTCTAAATTAAATTGTGACAATATTGAGTCTGTCCTTATTAGGTTCGCAGAGCGGCGCAAGTTAATCAAGTCACTGCAAGACATTAGTCGCAAATTCCTAATTCATTTCTCAGTGACTGCGGCGAATCCGTGCGACTTTAGTTCCAGCGCGGCCAAGCCGTCAGTTTCAGTAGTCGAACGAGAATTTCTGAAGTAGAGTAAGAATTTTAGTCAGTAGAATGCATTGATGTTATACTTTATCGATGGAAGGGATGGTAGGGTGTCATGATAACAACATTATAGTGATTTTGTTCTTTATATTCTGTGAGCGTCGCTCACTTTTAGTCGGCTTCTGTGTGGCGAGTAATATTGTGTTTAAAAACAAAATCATTTTTTACTACATTGAGGTGTATATACATCTTTAATATTATTTATTATCTTGTTTATTAAGATTGTTATTTTCGCATGTATTTTATTTTTAAATGTTATTTTCAACACTAGCGCAATTTGCAATGCGAAAAAATTCTATTTTTTTTTTTTTGAATTAAATGAACATATTCACAAGACTGGGTGAATCAGACTGAATCGATTCACTACTGGGAATGAATCTCCCCATATCTAGTTCTGAGTAATGAAAAAATGTAAAAATTCTTGCCTTTACAAGCGGAATTTATACACCAACGGGAGAATTGCACATATGGAAGTTCATCTCCTTTGGAAAATTCTAATAATAATAAGAATAATATTTGGATAATTTGTATAATGATGTTTTTATGAAAAATCACCTCAAAAGTGCTGTCAATAATATAATATTGGTCCCTTCACACCACTATTGAGTTCACCTCGGACCCTCCGCCCGAGTCCCGGGGGTAACACCATAATACGGTCAAGTGCCCAGTCTTGTGGTAGACAACCTGTATTTAATTGTATTATTTTCCTGAATAAGAATATCTAGACCATAGGTTCCCAAAGCGGTCCATACGGACCCCTGGGGATCCATGTAGATTTGCAGGGGGTCCATGGTAGGGAGAAAAATAAAAGAGGGTCCACGAGATGTAAATGGGGGTCCACGAATCAGAGTTCATTTAGACTACACGCATAGTAACGCAGCGTAGCAAGTTTCGCTCGACAAGCCTACTGCGCACTTAAAGCGAATCACATCCACACAGTCACATTCATGTGTTTGTACAAATTTTCATATCAGCAGCAATGCATCGCGCAGTGAATAAATACCACTTGTTCAGTATCGTACCAAATTTTTGGACAGACAGGCTGAAAATGAAAAGAATGGCAAAAGGGGTCCACAGGAAAAAAGTTTAGGAACCTTGGGCGAGTGCAGGTTGGTGCCTGGCTCTTGCTTGGTCTGCACCAGCTGCATCTGCTGCATGTGCTGCGGGGGCTGCTCGGGGGACACACTGCCAGAATCTCCCTGCAGTCCCTTGAGGCCCCCGTTGAGCAGCCCGTGGCTGAGCCCAGCATCCAGCACGGCGCCTCCGGGCAGGCTTTGCGCCGCCTGAAGCGCGCGCTTCATCAGGATCTCATTGCATTCCTCCGCTGTCAGCTGGATGGGACCGATGGGGGTCATGAAATGTTTGCCCGGTATGCTGGCTGCAAGTTCAAACAAAAATTAACACGCTGAATTTCTATAATCAAGATACGATACAATATGAATGTGCTACCCCGGCCAGGAGAACTCCTACCGCAGTGCCACCAGGGGAACAGAATGGATGGACTTGGAACACGTGCTCTGGGGATGGAGTTTTAATCAGTCAATATGCACAGCAACCTCCAGAGTTTCTAGAGCCAAGATAGTGAAACAAGTCAAAGATAAAGGGAATAAATACATCAGGAGACGTTCATTGCACAATGGGAATTGGTAATGATTTATAATTCAGTAAGTTACGAATATATGGCAGAAAAATGCTAACATAAACACCGCAGAATACAAACACGCGATACATAATACTAGGCATATTAAATAATTACAGTCTAGGTAATACCTCCCACGAGGGGAAGTGAGACCCGAGTGGACGGTTGCCTGAGTGGAAAGTAAGACCATTTCCCTGTCAATCAATTTTTACGAACTGCAAAATTTAATAAAATAAATTTTCTGCACTTAGAATGACTTTCTTCTGAAGATGGTTTGATGGTAAAGTAATAAAAGTCTCATTGTCAACTAAACATACATACATACGCATGATGTCATTACTCAATAGTAGAAAAGAAAATGAGTTACAGAAGAAATCCTTGGATGAGTTGGTTCATACAAGAATTACTACTGGCTCCGGACAGTTGAGACTCTTCTGCGGTATTTACATATAAAAAATAATAATAATACATAATCATTGAAGAACATAATATTAACACATCTTAAATGAAACATGAAACTGAAAAAAATCATAGAAAATAAGGTATCATTGGCATCGGGAATCGAACAGAGGATAATATTGACAAGTTTTGAAATTGAGGTATGATATCGATGAAGATGGCGTAGAGTGAACTGGTCTCATTAGCTCAGTCGGTAGAGCGGTTGTCCTGATAAGACAGAGATCCTGGGTTCGATTCTCAGATGCGACAACCTTCTTATTTTCTGTGGTTTTTTTTCAGTTTCGTGTTTCATTTAAGATTTGTTAATATTGTCTTCTTTAACACGTTCATTGCTAACTAAAATTCGTACATATTAATGCCATGCTGAGAACATTTGACTGAAAGGTCGAGCGAACTAAAGGAGTGTTTACATGAGCATAATATTGTATAGACATCATAATTTACTGTTTTTTTTTTCAGAAAGAAAACGAGAAAGAGGAATGTGTAATGTTTTATTTATTATGGCGAACTAAAGGAGTATTGTCTGTTTTAGACCGGAAATGGAACAAACGGCGCAACGCGCGAGGCGCGTTGCGCGCATGTTGGTCAAATTACTGTCAACGCGTGACGCGCGGTGTCAGCAATGAACGTGTTAATGATTAAATATTACAATGAAGTTTATAAGCTTCAAAGGTTATTAAAATAAATTGAATAATAATGCACATCAATTGGCAGTCTCAAGTGAAGAGAGCAATAATGAAAGTAATCTACTGTGATATCTTAGTTTTGGCTAATCTACATAGATGGCATTAGCGACTGGTAGGGCCCGCTGTCGGTAAAGCAGTTAGGTAGCTTGATTGTCGGAAGCTTCCAAGGTCACCCAGCAGATCGAATACCACATTGAGTAAAAAAAGAAGATTAGCTTCCTGAGTCTCCAATCCTATATTATATTCCGAGTATCTTCAATAATAAAACGATAACATGTTTTGTTGTAAGAAGAATTTTATTTATCACGGGGATAGTATACAACATTTACAATCATAGAAGTCATGTATATTGGAGGAAAAAGTTGGGAAGTCATGGCACGTGAATAAAAATAGTTGGGTAGGGTCATGGCACGTGAATAAAAATAGTTGGGTAGGGTCATGTCAAGAGCAAGAAAAACAGAATAGAGTGTATGCCAAGACCTAGTTGTGTGGCCGCCTCTGTAGAGAAACTTTGTGATGATTGGTTGGTGAGTCAGGAAGTAAAATGGGCTTACTGGTGAAGCTCTGTATGGTGTGATTCTGCTGCGCTGTCCGGTTGGTGGTGGTGTGCGGGAACGTGTCATTGACGAGGAACATGGTCCTGCGGCCGGCGCCACCCTTGATAATCTTGTCCTGGGACTGTGGGGACTTGTGCGAGGCCACCGTAAGGGTCGTCTCCGAACCCGATAACTGGAATGACAAAAATTGTATTAACATACACGGAGCGAATTATACAGTTCTTTGATACATTCATGTTATAGGTATATAAGTCAAACATTCCCGGGTTACGAATAACCTGACAATATTTGAATACCTCCTACTTTTTTTTTTTTTTTATATGTATACCTCACAAGAGTCCCAACTGCTCCCAACCGTCTGGAGCCGGTGAGACTATGGCATTCCCAATTGGGGAATGTTGTGAGGCTGAAGGTATTGGGAGGGGAAGGAGAAGGGGAAGAGGAAGGTGGGGAATACCTGGCTATTCAGATCTGGTCACCAAACACGGCTAAAAGCCATTTCAAGCAAGCAACGCTTCTCAATTCTGAATGGTGGTTCAATTGTACATACTGGAGAGTATCTTCACTCTGAACGTAGCGCGAATATACTCTATATTATTTTTAAATGAATTAATTGTGAAACAACACAAATTAATTAAATAAAAATTACTTGCGCACGCCGGGATTTGAACCCGCGACCTTCGGATTCGTAGTCGAGAGCCTTACCCCTCGACCATGGAGGCCGTCAACCTACCATCACAGCAAGCTGAAAATGTTGCTTGTGTTGTGATGGAGGACTTAGCCAGCCAAGTGAAACGCTGTGCCTATCCAAAAAAAAAACTAATCAACTTAAAAAATTTTACGATAATAGAAACATACGACAAAGTACTGATCAAAATGTTATTTTCCATAAATTTGGCAAAGAAACTTATATGCCCATTTATTCAGTTGGTCACAACAATCAGCGGAAGATGAAAATAAAATAGCCATTTTCAAATATTCACTGAAAAACTACACACAGCGCACGCCACTGATCATCAGTGATACAACCCTAGGAGAGTCTTGGCTGCCTCTAGGAAATGCCTTCACTCCTCCTGCTGTTTCCCTCCACCAAAACTAAGCTTAGGTCTCCCAACACTCATTTTTTTAATGATCTCGATGTTGACAGCATGCATAGATTTTTAGCGTAAGTTGTTCTACGAATCAATCAACACGTTTATAGTCTACGAGGGTCAGTTGATAAGTTTCCGAAACGGAAAGGAAAATGACAACTTTTTGGCTAGAAATGATTTTATTTTTCTACATAGGTTCCTGTCCTTCTACCTCGACAGATTTAGTTCAACGCTTCTCGTATAACATTATACCATTTTGGTTGAACGACTGCTCAAGCTCAAAATAGCCATTTACAGCATCAATGACTTCAAGGATGTACATAATAATTAGAATGATTAGATACAATTTAATAATCAATATTATTTGCTTAATTTTAAATGATAGCCCTGCATGTGTATTTTGATTTGCCACATCCATTAATTACTACTGCAAATAGTTTAAATTTGAGATTTTGTTAAGAAAAATTTAAGTCGAGCAATTATTCGGGTCTAATCAATTAACACAAAAATTTGTAATGTTCTTTGTAATAAAATGTTTCATTTTACGACATGAGTGGAAATAAAATGTACTACCTACTTCACCCATAATAAAAAGTTTTCGATTGTACCTGTAAATACAACAAGAATGCTTACATAATAATATTTGTTTGCTATACATGCATTTAACTTATATAAATAAATATCGAAATATTATGTAAGAATATTTATTCAAATTAACAATATATTATGCAAATTTTTTTTTTGCAAATAATGCAACGGGTGTATTTGCTTGTCTCAAGTTAAGCAATCTGGAAAGCCAAATTAGGCTCCTAGGAGAAGTACGGTGGAGAGGTGTAAACCATCCCGCAAGCAGCAAGAATTCATAAAATTGTTGCCAAAGACCCATGGGCAGCTAAAGGTCTATTTCGTAAAGTAGGGAGAGACTTCACCAACAATTGGGAGGAGATAGAGGAACTCTGGGGAAACACTTTCCCGGCTTTTTTATATGAATACCGCATAAGAGTCCCAACTGCTCCCAATCGTCTGGAGCCAGTGTGACTATGGCATTCCCAATTGGGGAATGTTGTGAGGCTGAAGGTATTGGGGAGGGGAAGGAGAAGGGGAACAGGAATGTGGGGAAAATACGGCTACAAAAAGATAGAAGCATGTGAGACCGGACCACCACCATCCCGAGTTACACGGGAAAGTAAGGACTGGCACACTGCTACTAAAATAGTTACTCCCTTCAAAGTTAAATGGGCAAAGGGTTCGACCGATTTAAAGGAGCGGGAGAGGATGGAATCTTTCTAACAATTCTACAGAGGGGCCTAGATACAATCCTACTTCCTGTGACTAAGATCCTGAGGGCATGCTGTGCCCTCGGATGCATTCCCATACCGTGGAGGAAAACAAGGGTAGTATTCATACCTAAATCTGGGAGAAATGACTATGAACAGCCAGGCGCATTCCGTCCAATCAGTCTCACCTCGTTTCTTTTAAAGACAATGGAGGCTGAAGGATAGGCATATAAGGGACAGGGCACTGAGAGAGAAGCCCCTCCACGAATTATAATTTGCCCACCAACCAGGTAAGTCGGTCGATGTGGCACTACACAGGTTGGTTTACAAACTGGAGCACGCGTGCAGGCAACTAGGAAACTGGAAGAGGGACTTTTTTGGATACAACAGCATTCAACTGCACCATTATCAAATCCATTGATAAAGCGGCAGAAAGGCATGGACTCGACAAAAACATCACAGAAGGTGGCTGAAAAACATGCTCTCAAGCTGGATACTTACGGTGACAAGGGGTGAGGTGACCATCAGAGTACTGGTGATACGAGGATATTCACAGGGAGGAATCCTGTTACCCTTGTTGTGGAGTCTAGTGGTGGACGATCTGGTCCGAAAGCTCAACAAAAGAAGCCTGCATGCACAAGGATATGCTGATGACAGTGCAACCATCATAAGATGTTGGGATGCAGACACAGCCAGGGGCCTTATACAGTCAAAAATGGCAACAGTGGAAGAATGGTGTGAAGAAACAGGGCTGGCAGTCAATCCACACAATACAGAACTAGTAATCTTTACATGCAAAAGGAAACTAGAGGGATGGAAAAATCCAACCTTCTATGGAAAAGAGCTTAAACCCCCTGATGCGGTTAAGTACCTCAGAGTCATTCTAAATGCCAAACTGAGCTAGAAAAACCAGGTGGAAACTGAAGGCAGAAAGATCTGGTGCTCTAATGTGGGCAACTAGGCAAATCTGCAGCAGAATGTAGGGTCTCAAACCCACAATGATGCAATGGCTGTACACAGCTATTGTAAAACCAAGGATCATGCAAGCAGCCTTGGTCTGGGGTGGAGGAGAACAACACTGAAAACAGTGATAATCACACTCAACCACATACAGGGACTTGCACGCAGAGAAATCACAGGAGCCATGTGAACCACTCCAATACTAGCCATGAGAGTATTGCTGAACCTACCTCCAATAAACTTAGAAATAGAGGGCGCAGCGATAGCGGCAGCCTACAGGTTACAATGTTTCCATGTCAATGGAGTGGTGAGTTGTCCAAAGACAGTCATACGGAGATCGGAGCAAGACTGAGGGCAATTAGTATGACAGCTGGAATGAGGCAGGACAGCAAAAGAGCCGAATACTTCTTCAGACAGCAGTTTAGAGTGATGTACTCCACAAGGGAGGAATGGGACACGGTTCCAGGTCCAACCTCCAAACAGGAACTAATCTGGTTTACAGACGGGTCTAAGATGGAGGAAGGAACTGATTCAAGAGGGAACTCAATATACCTCTAGGAATACACTGCACTGTGTTTCAAGCTGAGATAAAAGCTATCTTAGACTGCGGACAAGAGAATGTAAGTATCGGGTAAAGTAACAAGAACAAAAGCAAATGATCTGATGCCAGGCAGCCCTGATGGCACTGGAAAGTAACCAATGCGACTCCAGACTGGTGATGAAATTCAGGACTATTCTTGAAGAACCAGCTACTATCAATAAAATAACCCTAATCTGGGTACCAGGACACAATGGTATTGAAGGCAAAGGGTGGGCTGATGGACTAGCAAGAAATGGGGTGGAAGCACCGCTTGAGAGATCTGAGCCTGCTGTAGGAGTGGCAGCTTGCCACACTAAACTACATTTTTAGAGATGGGTTAAATGCCAGCACTGGAAGGAATGGAAGAAGGTACCTGGAATGAGACAATCCAAAGTAATCATAAACGGACATAACCCCAGACAAACCAGGCAACTACTCAATATGGTCAGAAACTCACTGAGGGAACTAGTAGGACTACTAACAGAACACTGCATGTCAGGAGACACATGTAGCTGTTGGGAGTGGAAAACACCAATAGATGCAGGAAATGTGAAGAGGATAAAGATGCTCCAATTCATCTATGGTGCAAATGTCCGCCTTGATGAGGATGCTCAGCTACATGGGAAGACATATTGTGGAACCAATAGACATAGTCGAATATCAAATGACAACCCTGATGAACTTTATCAAAGGGATAGGGTTACTGTCAAAGGAATAAGGTAAAATGGGAGATTGGACGCAAAACGGCGCAATAGACCTATGACCTGAGTGCTCGTGGTCGTATCGTATCAATAAATAAATATAGTTCATTTTATTTCCTCAAAAGTGAAGGCATATAAATAATCTATATTTGTTATATCTATATGTATATATCTATATTATTAGCATAGTAGAACAAAACGAGGGCAAATCCGGTACGAAAAATAGTAATTAATTACTAAATAAACAACTGATTTTTTAATTGAGTGCTTTGATCAGTCGGAAAGCATATTTTTTGTAGATTCTTCTCTCGGTATTTGACAAATAGACAATATGCAAATAAAAGGCTGTGTGCATACTTAAAATTTTATTTTATTTTTTAAAATCATTATGACTCTTCTTATCGCTTGGGCGGAATAAGTTGTAGGAATTTCATACCACCTGAAAATAATTCATGTTTATGGCTGTTTGGTTGGTCCATACGAAATGATAAAAATAAAACCACGCGATTATCTCCGTCGCACTGATGAACATACCGGAACCTACCTTGATTCCTTCAGCCGGTATATAGCCGGCACGCGGGAAACTGTGCTGCAATTATCTCTAACCAAATTCATACATTTTGATAGGTAATTTATTTTCATTTATAACATTTTTTAAAGATTGTTTAAAAAATATTATGTAGGATTACCGATGAGGTGTAAAATGTTGTTTAACTTTGTTGGCGATTCAGTGTACGAGTGAACGTTAGGACAAACCGCGCCTGATCCTCACTGAGTTTTTGTAAGTGGATTGTTCACACGTAAGTGAGAACATCTGTAAAGACGCAGATAAAAAAAATAAATATGTACCATGACATTCAAAAAATTAATATGTAATCCTACAGTGCTTGGTAAAAGTGATTGATGGCTGAGCTAAAGAAGACAATAAATTAACCACCTCACTGTGCTCCTGACAAATAAGAATAAAAGGCGTGCACGGCATGCAAATTAATGCATAAACAGAGAACCCAGTCCATTCATGTCTTGGCTAAAATGGTCTATAGTGAGTCTAGCCAAGTTCACGAACGAGAAATTCGGCAAACAAAACGGAACAGCCGTTCACAGTTGTTGTCAGCGGCATGATAGTGAGTCTATTGCAAAATGGCAAGTATTTAAAACAATCCACCGGCATTCGTCATTCCTCCCTATTATTAAAGCAGACATTTTCAAGAGACTGACTCTAACAAACCCCTTCTTGTAGCCCATAAACCTTCCTCAATGATTCCTTCTATAAACAGTTTCTCAATGTTGCCTGACCGGATAGCAATATGGTTCTCATGATTTAATACAGTACAGACAGAAGAACTGTTGTAAAATGTCACCATCAATATCACTACTAGATTTGGTATGTCACACAAATAAGCACGAAAATTTTGGCCTACCTATGAGTAATTTCTTAACACAACTCCCTATTGAATTTCATTGCCTCGCTTTGCTCCAAAATAACATAGAGCGCAAAGTTAATCCGAAATCGCATGATGTAATTTGGTCATGTCATAGGAAGCCAGAAAGGCATGCGTCACAAGTTTGAAATTGAAACTTAAGAACCCAACTGCATGTACCGTGCCGTACGCAAAGCCATCGTTGAGCATATAGTTTTTGACAAAACCGCTATTGTAACTTGAATACATCCACATGTCACAAACTCATTCATCGCCATACAACAACGGCTAAAAGAAATTTTGCAATATATCAATTGTTAATTTTTTAAAACGCTCACTCGAAACGATCTGTGACATACATTTGTTAAGTATTCATATAGCTGATTAAATTGTCAAAAATAAAGTCCGTAATAGACCATGTCTAAAATTTCTCAAATTGTCTCAATTTTATAGTTGTAAAAAGATGTCGATAAAGTTAGCTACTCTGTTGATGCAAACTTGCTGGGAGACAAATTTGCTCGATGTTGACCAACAGAAGGTAACAAGCAATGCTTCTTGCGATCTTTTAACTTCTTTTTGCAAAATGTTTTCGGGAACCAATTCATTTTGGTTCGGGCGTCATTTTGAAGAAACACATACCCGTCTAGATATTGTTGGTCGATGGATGTCACAATATAAATAAAACAGAAAATTGTCACATCACCCTCATTGGCTTGAAATAATCGTTTTTACGGTTTGTACATTGACATCTAAAAACTGCAAGAAATAACATCAGTCTATGTATGGAAATAATGCATCCAATAAGATCTTACTTTGAGGTTAGCAGATCGTAATGCTGCCAATAGATTGGTTGAACTATCTCAGCCAAATACAACAGACATTTAGGAATAACTGGCCCGCTCATACGGAATAGACATTCCTAAACCCTTGATAATAAATGATATTTAAAATTTCAAACAGTGCTTAAATTTTTTTTATTTAAAATATATGTCAGAAGTTACATTACCATTGTAACAATATCCAATATAGAATCGAATTCCGCGATGAATAGACAGATAGTTTAGATAATAAGTACTAGATCTGTTCAAGCCAGTTACTAATAATTGGTCGCCTACTTAAAATAAGTTAAATTATTATTGTGTACGATTATGTACATTTCCCTTCACCCTGTTCCCCCTTTAACCTCCCTACTCATTCCCAATTGAACGGCCGCCGCATAACCTTGACATATCGAACTTGTAACCGCAATTTCTCGCAACTCAAATTCTGCAATTTGATATTCTCCAAACTTTATCCTCACCAAAATACCCCCCAATTCTGACTTTATTAACATTCCCTCTCAGATGGTCCATCGAAGCATTTACATCAAATTTATTATCGCAGTTTTCGCATAATATAATCCTGGTCATTGCGACCAGGCCATCGGCACCACGGGTATTAAAAGTCTATCAACTTATAACTAACTAACCATACCTCTTTTCTCCGCAGGGGTGGCGGAGAGGACGGACTGCCAAACAATCAAATCTTGGCATACACTTCTTGCTTCATTCAAATTCATATATCGTCTCATACATTCTCTTCTTTTATTCCAACTTCTGACCAGGCCTGACTCAAGTATTTGTTTTACTCTATCGTACCAAGTCTTCCTCAGGCATCCCCGGGTTCTTCTTTCATTCACATTCGCACCATATATTCTCCTTACACTCCTTTCTTCGCTCATTTGCTCTACATGCCTAAACCATCTAGGTGTCACTTTCTTAATCTTACTCATTCGCTTTGCATTTTTTACGAATCTCAATATTTTTCACACGATCATACATGGTTTTACCACACATTCGCCTCAGAAGTCTATATCATTCAGTCTACTTTCATCTGCCTCCATGATCCATGTCTCACATTGCCATACATCAGGGTTGGTATCAGCATTCCATTGTGGACTGCTAGCTTCGCTTCTTTGGACAAATTTTTGTTAGCGCCAACCGCATACAGTCCTCCGTTAATGGAGTTTCCTGCATTCACCCTTCTTTCAATATCCCTATCAGCCTTTCCATCTCTTGTAAACATACTTCCCAAATATACAAACTCATCAACCTGCTCCAAGTATTATAAAAATAATGTTAATAAAATTGTATGCTATTCTCGACAGTTCTTGAAATTTGTTACTGCACTCTGTATTTATCTCGTTTCTTTATTACCATTATGTACATTACATTGAAATGTGTTACTGCACTCTGTATTTATCTTGTTTCTTTATTACCATTATGTACATTACGTTGAAATTTGTTACTGCACTCTGTATTTATCTTGTTTCTTTATTACCACTATGTACATATTACATTGTAATTTTTTAATTCAATATTTTATAGGTAACATGCATGTAATGTAATAAAATGTAGAGGCCACAATGGGGGGTGAATAAATAAATAAATCATTAATTTAGGTTCGGTATTCACCACTGCCATAATGTCTACTTCCTACTCAAAAGAACATTTTATTATAAATTGTCACTTGTTATTTTCATAATTACTTGTTCCATGTACTATTGCTCTTTCTTCTATTCTAACCATTAAAGTGCTAAGGAGCGTGTTATTAGTCCTTGGTACATTTGTTCTTAATGTACTTATTGTAATGATTATATTTCATTCAAAGGGTTAAATCTTTCATAAGTTTATTTAGACAGAGCACCGGAAGGAGATCCGTATGCAAAATATGCGGACCGCATTCTGGCTTCTGATGTACGATCTAGTGGTACCAAACTTCCATGTTATCAATGTTTCCAGTAAGTATTATGAAACAATAATTAATCAAATAATAAGTAAGTACAGGCACTTAACGCACATTTATTTTTGACGTTATAAAAAAGAAAATTTTTTTTTTTGTGTATTATATATTAAAAATAAATCCGTGTTCAGTGCCCATATTTACTTATTATCACATTTATTACCTATACATCATACACTCATTGTTAGTAAAGTACCATTATGAAAACCAATGGTCCAGTGAAGGATTCAGAACAATATATGGGGTGGGGGATATTAAATTATTATTGGACCATTATTTTTTTTACAATAAACTTCACACAGGAAGCCCTATATCATCTTTTAGGATGCTGTGTGGAGGGTCTTTTTAAGGAAAGTAAGGAGAGAAAGTTCTGCAAAGGAAAAGGGTATGAGAAGTGAGTAGGAATCTGGAAGTCAGTGTGTCCAGGAGTGACAGACATATTAATCCATTCTTCCCACTGCGGTGCAAAGCGATGGGTCGAGAGTATGGCTGGAGAGCTCAAGGGGTCTCCCTCAACTGGCCTCTCCCGATCCGGCCCACCACGTAGTTGGTGGACAGACGCATCCACTGCCAAGACCTGGACAAACCTCACCCCTGCTAAGCTATCTGCTGTAGTGAACCACTGGGGGTGACCTATGGCAGAGGTTATCCAATGAATAGTTCCCAAGGCGGCGGTACCTATACCCGCTTCCCAAATTGAAATAATAACTACAATACTTACTGGCAACATTGATAATATCGAAGTCTGACACCGCTAGATCGTATATCAGAAGCCAGAATGGGGTTTACATATTTTACAAATGAATATACTAGGAGTGCCTGCACTAATTGAAGTGATAGATGATACTCTCAGTATCGCCCTGGTGAAAGACAACCATTCTGAATCAAAACGTTACTTGAAATGGCACTAGCAGTGTTCGGTGACCAAATCTGAATAGCTTGCTACTTTCCAACTTACCTCTTCCCCGGCTCGTTCCCTTCTGCACTTTATTCAACCTCATAACATACCCAAATTGGGAATTTAATTGCCCTACTGCCTTTGGGAGTTCTGTCAATAGACTCTTGTGTGATGTTCACTAAATAATTTTTTTTACAGGTACTCCTCACGTAACGACCGAGTTTTGTTCCAGTGACTAGGTCGTTAAGAGAATTGGTTGATAAGCGAGGAGCTTAATCATTAACAGGGATGAACAAAACGAATTACACAATATAAAAGTACAATCTAAAAATTATCTAATAAAATTATCTACAAAAAAAATTATCTTCTTCTACTATATAAAGAAGAATGTCCTGGGCGGGCGGTGTATTTGTTTTGTATACAAATATAGTTTTATTCAGGGCTTGAAAAATTTTTGCACACTTGACTTTCGAAACAAGAGGAAGGTCACCGTCTACATGAGATTTCGAAAACCCACCACCATCCCCCTTTCCCACCTCTTAAAACAGAATTTTGGTACTTATTGGTGAAATTTTGCACATTTGATGTTCTAAATAAGAGAAAAATCACTGGGTGGGGGTAACACAACCATTCATAACCCCGGGCGAGGCCGGGTACTTCAGCTAATACATATTAATATTAACATTTTAGTCGGCGAATTCCTTAAAACAGTGGTGCACGCGGGCCGTTTCATGCGGCCTACTTGTCTAAATGAAATATATAAAAATCAACAGCATTAATTTATTGGTTTGACCATAAACTTAGAATATATTAATTGTTTTTGTGTTTAATTCGTAGAACTCCATTTAATTTTTTTTTAAATTTAATGTAAATCAAATTTAATAATGTTATTATTAAGTTCTGCAAGTATTCTTAGTTTTTATTATTCTGACAGCCGTTTCGGCATTTAAGACCATTTTCAAACTGTCGTTAATCCACATTGTGACGACTTATTTATATGATTTAATTTACTCCCACTCCTTTTAAATTTGGACGGTTAATGATTTATTATGGGTAAAACCTATTTAGTTAGAAAACAATTAAAATTCTGAATTCTGTGAGGTTTTCACATTTATAATGTGTTTCCTCGTATTTAACTGACACTGTTTTCTTAATTATTTATTTAAATGTGTTGTATTGTTTTGATAATGTGAACATACTGAGAAGCGGTGAGTATATTATTTTCATTACTTTATTAATTAATGTTATATTAGGATCATTCGTTGGTTTGTTAATTTTTAATTGTTCAAATAAATTTAATCTTAGGCCTTTTCTTTCTATATGTAAGGGTTTAGGTTTGTTGTTGTCAAGCGGGACGTGATTATTTACTAAAAGATGTTCTGCGAATTTTGAAGTGCTTTTATTTTTATAACATCTTATATGTTCTTTGAATCTAGTTGAGAAAGCCCTTCCCGTCTGCCCGATATAGGTAGCGTTGCAGTCGGCGTGGTCACATTTTAATTCGTATATGCCACTATTATTAAGTTTAGGATTTTTGCTTTTTGAGTTTTTTAGGCTTGTTCCTATATTATTATTGGAAACGGCTGTCACAATAATAAAAACTAAGAATACTTGCAGAACTTAATAATAATTTTTTTAAATTTGTGCGCTGTAATTGATATTTTGAATGAGTTCCATTTTATGGGCGATCGTGACCAAATATTGTTACTGACAACATAGAAATAACAGAAGCGACTTTTGATATTTCTTACTTAAAATAGCAATTCTTTGGATTTCCGAATACTGGGATCAAAATATTTAACGGTTTCCATTCTATTTCACAAAATACAAAAGGGCATGTGTGACAAACTTGTTTGTTTTCCACTTGCTATTTTTTATAAGTTAAAATTTCAGATTTTTAAAAATCAACAACATTTTTTGGTTTGACCTTAAAGATGAAAATTTTTTCATCGGCGGCGCTTTTGGGAAGTTATTGTGATATAGAATATTTTAGGCAGGTACCTAATTATATTTGGTTTATAACAGGTTTACTGGTTTCGGACTCTTGGGATATTCGATTGCCAAGATAATAACTTCAAGCTGTAGGTCTAGGTACCCTACCCTCTACGGCCCTCGAACATATTGAAAATTAATAAATTGGCCATTCAGCTAAAAAGGTTGTGCCTTAAAGTAATAAGTGTCATAATTTATTATTATATTAGTTCAGTGTATCTCCGCTCTGGAGAGCCGGTCGTAAGTCCAAGCGGTCGTTCAACGGGTAGGGAGGTAGGTCGTTAAGTGAATAACACCTATAATATTTCTGTGTTGATGTAAAGTACTTACTTGAGGTTTGTAATCTATAATATCTTTTAGATCTTGTTGATTTATTAAATTATTTTGTTTAAACCACTATTTAAATAAATAAATATCTATTTTTAAATATTATAAATTGTGTCCTGATGAAGAAACCATTGGTTTTGAAGCACGTAGATATTTATTTATTAAAATAGTGGATAAAACAAAACAATTTATTATCATCTAATTTTAAATGGTGCCACAAAGTCATATTGCATTTATTAAAGAAGTGTTAATTTATTAGTTTAATCTGTCCTCTCAATGTTTACAATAGTAACCTCCATGTTTAATCTATAAGTTGCATGATTTAAATTAATTTAATTACATAACTTTATCTAAGATTGCTTACATTGTGTAAAGACCACTGTGCGAGTAATTAAAAAAAATAATAAAAACAACAACCTAAATAGATTATCCAAGTAAACTGCACTATATAAAAATATATATATGAACACAAAATCAAATAAAACATTGCTTCATACAAAAACAATTTTTTTAAATCTTTTCAAACTTAACTTACTTAGGTTACACATTGTTTTTGTTTACACTGGAGGAAAACATAACCTAAATGTAAAAGGGTCATTTAATGACATAGATACAACTATAGCAGAAAGGTGTAAATCTAAGATTGAATATTATAAGTATTTATGACAGTTACTTTATAAGGATAATAGCTAAGATAAAATGTCAGCATATGAGGGTTAATTTTGAAACAATACTATGATAAAGTACGAGATTTATAGACAGAATAATATTAGTCAAAACTGTAATGAGGCAGTCCTCTAGAAATTTACTAGGGAAATAAATATAAAATGTAAGATAATTTTTTTATTACCAAATTTCATAAACTATGAATGAGCAAAAAATGTTTTTTAGTAGTAGAAAGCGTTCTTTAGACTTCAGTTGACAACTTGTAAAAAATGAATCCTATTTATTTCAATAAAAAAATGTGAAGTCATGTGACAACATAAAAGAGACCATGTCTACAGTTTTATTTCGTTAGTAAAAATATAGTAAATACCAGTATTGGTAATGCAGAGCTTCTACCTGTAATATGTTTATTGTTAGTTACTTCTGAGAAAAATATCATTGGACGTCAAAACATAGGGATTATAAAAATTGTGGTTGGAAGGCATTAGCTGTCAAAGTGAACTATGACTAGAAGAAAAAGAGGAATATCAGGTTGGGAGGTTTCAGTGCTCACCGTATTTCCCAAAGTATAGCTGAGGTTGCTGGTTCCATCAATGTCCCCCTTGGAGATATCCGACGTTGCTGTGAAGCCCCAAGAATATCCGAGACCGGACACATTGGTTGGGGTGGGCATACACATTGTGGAGTCTTACTGGATACGTCAGAACATCGTCGCACTTACACTTCTTATTTATTCTTAGTCCTCAAAACTTCTGTCTGACCGCAATCACTTTGCATGATTTTCTAAAACCATACATTTCAACAAATAAACCAAGTGCAAATCACGAGTATTTCACAAATTATTCCACAGAATTTCGTGTAAACTAACTCCGTTTACCGCCTTTTCAGACAGCTGGTAGTAACAACTTTATTACATATATCAATTAAGGCAACTTAAGATTGTGTTTGATTGATTCAAATTAGGGAGGACTAATTCGAAAGGGTTGATACGAACACTTGTTTTTGATGCATTGTCCAAAAGTTATGTTCCAAAGAGACGCTGGTCCTAAAATTGAAATTACATTCCCATCGATACAAGCATTTGAACGCGGGCTCTGAAGAGGTAACAACAAACGACGCTAAGCGAGGCCTTCAAATACAGGCAACCGAATACATGTAAACGTTTTTAACACCATCAACACACACATTACGCGCGGTGATACGCCAACCTAGAAGGATTGGTCGCCATTTTATTATTTATGGATGTTTGCGTAAATACCAATCAATTAATAAATAATTTCCCCAGAAATAATTATGTTTAGCCAACTTAGCGAAAATTATAAAAATAAGGAAGTTTTTGCGTTTTGAAGAAGTTATGGCAACTCTCTAAATTTAAGTAGGAACCAATTTTTTTTTTACAAAGCTACGTTCACAGTTGTTGTCCACACAATGCGACACCGACGACACCGCGGTTTATCACTTTTCGAAAGCGTTTCTTTTTTCATAAAATTCCATGGTGATTTAAATCTAAAATTAATTTAGTAAGCAAGATAATAGCTCCCTGTAAATCACCTTTACTAACAATGTTTCCTATTAACTTTGACTCCTCCCACCACCCACCCCCCCTCCAAATCACCACTCCCTCTACCCTCACCTAATATCTGTACTTGTCTAATTTAAGTTAGTTTTAAGAACGCTCGTCAATGGCACGGTTGTGTCGAAACCGGTAGCGAATTTATTTATCCAAAAATAGCAAAAGTACATGGTAAATTAAAACTTCCAAACAAAATGTCTAGAAATTGCTATATAGTGAATGCCGAAAAAAAACAAGAAGCTTTTTATGCATTTAATATAAAGGCATTTATTGTTATAATCGTGGGGTTAGTCTTAAACTAAAGTTATTCTTAATTAAGTATAAAATATCACTAAAATTAAAGTTAAGTACTTAATTCTACGGTTCTTAAAACTAGAGATTTACTGGTTTAATTATACGAGAAAGTTGATACTTAAAACTAGAGATTCACTGGTTTAATTATACGAGAAAGTTGATTCTTAAAGTTAGATATTCACTTGGCTTAATTATACGGGAAAGTTTTAGTTATCCTACGTAAAAGTCTTTACGAGAGTATTCACGGGATGCCAGGGTGGGAGAATTATATGGTATGAGAGTTCAGAGGCACTTCCCTTGACTGATGGCTATACAGGGTCCAGAGAGCGGCTGGGTATGCAGAGTTCTCGCGTTCGCACTAGGTATCCAAGTACCTCCGGATCGGGAGTAGATACAAACGCGGCTATAATCATAGGCCTGGGCGGTCTCCGGGGTTTGATCTCCGAAGGGCGAAGATTAGTAACTTCCTGGGCGGAAGTGAGGGGGTCGACTAGCGGTGCAGAGCCTAGGCGACTTCTACGGTAGATCGCTGCAAGTAGATCTCCGAAAGGCGGAGATCTTACTTCCTTCTGGGACGGAAGCGTAACACCCACTGTCGTCAGAGGACCTGGGCGGCCTCTCCGAGGGGCGAGAATAGGCACCATCCTGGGCGGAAGCTTCAAGCCAACTGTCCTTCCTGGGCGGAAGACTAAAACTCACTGACTTCTCGTCAGAGAGCTCTGTTGCCTGTCTATCTGTAGGGATTTTTTTATAACCCGTATTGTTTGGCGCGGGCCGCTCATTTATTACACGCTTATTTCCTTTTAGGTTTTGTAAAATAAAGCCGACTTTCTAAAATACTATTTAAGGGTATTTACTTTATGATGACTTTAAACTTTATGGTGGTTTCCGGCTTGAACAACAATATGCGCGGCTGGCCTTTGAGCAATTTTTTATGGCCTGTCTAGTCTGGGAAATATTATTACTTGAAATGCACATTTTAGAAACTAACTATGTCTGTGAATTCGGTCATTACTTATAGGTATTACAAAGGATATATCAAGGTCATAAACTTAATAAATGGGATACTTTTCAAATTATATTTTAGAATGAAAGGGGGAAATACCGGTGGCTTTATGACATATATATATGTATAACTGTATTAAACCATAATTTTTGCATAAAATTTAAAAGAGAATATCTTCAAAAATAACCGAATTTAAAAAAAAACCTACACGATTCTTGACAAGTAGGTACTATCAAATTATTTTTTACTGGATAGATAAAGGTTTACGCTTTTGTCAGAATAAAAAGGCATACAAAGTCGGTTGTCAGTTTTGAGTCTTGCTACTGTTATTTTTTGTTTAGGAAATAAATTTAACTAAATCATCTTGAAAAGCATCAAGCAATTAATTAAACAAATTGAGTTAATTAATAATTGACGCTAAATATCAGTAATCATGATGACTATAGATAAAGGGGACGGAGCCACGCCACTGGCGGTGTCCGGCAATAATCCCTTAGAACAATTTATTTTATTAGCGAAAGGCACCAAAGGTAACGCTTGTGCAGAATTAATAAAACAAGTTCTAGAAGCCCCAGGAGTCCACGTCTTCGGCGAACTTCTGGATATGCCCAATGTAAAAGAGGTTTGTGTACCTACTCTGCTATGTCATCCATTTACAAATCTCATTGTTCCATCAAAAATATACCTTCAAGGGCAACTTTTTGTCGTTTTGGAATTGTAATATCACGTCTAAAATGATTTACCATCAATACAAACGCATTTCTTAAGAAAATAGGTTCGCAAAAGATATGTTAATTATTTCAATATTTTTAGGTTAGAATACAACCATTGGAGAAACAAACCATAAAAAATATTGTCTATTTTTTCCATGCCTATAATTATTTGGGTTAATATTATGTATAATGATATTTTTCTATTTATTTTATTCTACTGTATTCCCTGTGTTTTATTTAGATTAGTTATCTGTGTTACCAAAAATGACTTATTATTTACTGGCATAGTTTGTGTATAATTTTCACTGTTCGATTCATGTCATTTGCCGTCTATGTACTAGGCTTTTTGTAGTTGACTATTCACCAGGTTCGTGATGGAATAGGGAATATGAACAATCCGCCTATCAAAATAGTTAAAAAAATCTATTCCACCAAACTGCTTTGCCCAACATTTTATATCTGACCTTTTTTTTTTAATTATTAATTTTTCATGTTGTTTTATTTTCATTTGTCCAGCTTGAAGGCGGTCCCTACGATATACACTTTAAGACCCTCAACTTATTCGCATACGGCACATACAAGGAATACCTGCGGGACAAAGCCGCGTTCCTGGAGCTGACACCCGTCCAATCCAAGAAGCTACAGCACTTGACCATAGTTACCCTCGCCACATGTGAGAAATGCATCCCCTACAGTCGACTCCTCGAGGAACTGGACATCAAAAATGTACGAGATCTGGAAGATTTAATTATCGAAGCCATCTATTCAGGTAAGCATTAGCATTTCTATAAACCAACTAGCGGTTGTACCTGGCTTTGCCCGAGTTTCAACACACTTTCATTCCTATCTAGCAATTGAAACAAAATTGATTATGTTTTGTCGTATTAATAATTTTGCAAGCTGAAAATAGTTCAATTTTTGATACTGACAATTGGTGGTGGTGGAATTCCATTATAATGATTTAAAACAATTTTTGATACTGACAATTGGTGGTGGTGGAATTCCATTATAATGATTTAAAACAATTTTTGATACTGACAATTGGTGGTGGTGGAATTCCATTATAATGATTTAAAACAATTTTTTAACTTTTTTCCACTTTTTATTTTTGACCTGACCGGTTTCGAACTATCACGGCCATCTGGCCTATCCGATCCACTAAATGATGAATTAATTATTGTATAAATACCGTAGTTGAAGGAAAAATTGTACCAGTCTGAAGAAGGCCGTGTTAGGCTGACGTGTCAGGTGAAGAAATTAACGTTGAAAAATCTTTTTAATAAATCATGAAAACAGTTCTGTTGAAATTAGAATTTTGGTTGGAATTCACATTTTCCTTAAATCTTTTCTTTCATGATAGGTACATATTAGATTTCCTAGAATTTTGCCAAAGTTCACAGTCAACAAGCAGTTTAATTTAATGTTGCAAATAAGTAAAACTTCATCGGGTCATTCGGATACTTTTTGCATTTTTCTGAGGGTCAAAGGCAAGTCTTGGCACTGTGGCAGTTTTCAGTGACCATGTTTCCATTGAATATAATTGTATAGAATTATAGAATACATAAGAACACAAGAAATGCGATGTAGGCGTGTTTCATGATCCAAAAGTCTGGCATTCGGGCCTTAAAATTTCAAATACAAAAAATTATTTTGATCAAATGGAATGGCAATATACAATGCAGGTAGTGTAAGAAAGACAGAGTGCTGTTTTCTCATCGGCTCTTGAGGCTAGAACCAAAAGGCACTAAGTAACTAAGGTACCAAATCTACATGTGTATTCTTTATTCTATGTGTGGAGCGGACATAACTCTTCCATCAATACCAAGATTAATAAAACTAGAGCAGTTCTGCTGGGAAGGTCATGTGAGGCAAAGGTGGAAAATAGCCAAATACGAAAGAGGTTTCTTTGTAATAAGCTGCAGGACAAGAGATATGGGCATATATAGCTTTAGCCAAACCGCCGACTGAATTATTATTATTCCGTCAGGCCGTAGGAAGAGGATTCCTTCCGACTTGCAGTCCCCCCACTCCAGATCATGACAAGTCAAAGTGTGTGGAGGGCTGACTTCTGACCAATCACCATTTCTCGTTACAGGAGGGTTTCGTGCAGTTGTTAGCGAGTTATAACATTATGTGGTTCCTATAAGTTAAGTGTATTTATATTTAATATAACGGATTAATCAAAGGAGCATGTGTTAGGATCTTTGATTAAGGAGAAGACTCACCGATGGTTAACAGGAGTTGATTTATTTGTGTAATGGTTATAAAAGCTAATGATTAAATTTGGACACTATAAATTAGAATAAAAGAACAAATAATATGAATTGAACATGGAGCAAAGAGAGATAATCTAATCAAACCGACCAATAGGAAGTGGATGATGGTATTAGGAAAAACCAGCAACTATATGAGAAATGTAGATGTCACTAGTGTCGCCGTATTTCAGGTGTTTAATGGCTGTCGATATAGTAAATCTTAGTGGCCAGTTCAGCAGGTAGAAGCAGATAGCTGCACCCTTAAATGAGAAATAAATCTTTTGCAATTTTCGCCAATATCATTTATTTGTGGTGATTTCTAGATATAATCCATGGCAAGCTGGACCAGAAGAACAGCCGCCTGGAGGTGGACTATGCGCTGGGCAGGGACGCCCGGCCAGAGGAGGTGGACTCCATCCTGGCCACCCTGCGCGAGTGGTGCGAGTCTTGTGACGCGGTACTTGCGTGCGTGGATACGCAGATACAGCGCGCAAACTCCGAGAAGCAGCGCAGGACCAAGCACAAGGACTCCATCGAGCAGGAGGTATGGAATTATGTATCTCATTTCTCCTTTTCTTTTATTGTTAGAATGTAGAGGGGCACGGTATGAATGAGCAGGAACAGTGCAAAGTTGCGGTGCTATAGAGCTAGTCTTTCTGGGTCCTCTGCACACCGATGTTGGGGCGTTTTTTCAAAATTAATTATTTGACTCAGTTCCTGTCACGGCACAAACAAAATAAATTCAATTATTATTTTTATAAACAATAATTATTAATCTAAAACACTCATCCAAATTGAAAAAACCTTCGGAGCAAAGATAAATGTCGCCGGCAGGACTCGAACCCGCACCCTTCTAATGTCCGGTTAGATGCTCTACCGTTGAGCTACGTCGGCTTATCGCAAACTCGCCAAGTTAATCAATATATACTAGTGTTCCATTCAATAATTACTGTTTTTATTATATTTTCACCTGTAAACAACCAACTTTTTATTAGTATGAGAGAGGCTTGTAACGGCTAAATCCCTCAAATAGATGGCGTCGAGACAAATTATGTCTACATTTTATTGGTGAAAATTGCTTTTGACTTGTCAAATATTTATTAATTGATAAACTAAAGTTCTTAAAAACTTAAGACAAGATTTTTGTGCATAGCGCAAAGACTAACAATTATTATTTTTATAAACAATAATTATTAATCTAAAACACTCGAAGGGTGCGGGTTCGAGTCCTGCCGGCGACATTTATCTTTGCTCGGAAGGTTTTTTCAATGTGGATGAGTGTTTTAGATTAATAATTATTGTTTATAAAAATAATAATTGTTACCCTTTGCACTATGCACAAAAATCTTGTCTTAAGTTTTAAAGAACTTTAGTTTATCAATTAAAATAAATTCAGTTAAGTTTGGTGTTCAATAACATTAATATACTCGTATATATGTTTGCCGCTCATTAAATGAAGATTAATTTTATGGCAGTGAGGGATGGAACTGGCAGAGGAAGAATGAAAGTAGACTAAATGCTGTAGAAACGAGATCGTTGAGGTGTATGTGTGGTAAAACTTTCTTTGACAATTTTCAAAATGAGGAGATTCGGAAAGAGTGCAAGGCTGATGTAAGCGTAATGGTTAAGATTGAAAGGGATGCTTAGATGGTTTGGACATGTAGAGCGGATGAACGAATACTGGAATGTAAGGAGATTATGACTTAAAATGTTACTATGTTCTTAAAATGTTACTATCTGTGTAGTAATATTGTGAATGTGTTATTTTTGTATAGCCATATGTATACTGTATAATATTTTGTAATTTTTTTTATGAATATGCACCTAAGGAGTACTGTAGGAGTAGTATTAAGAATAAGCTGGAATGTATGTAATATGTTAAGAATGTATAAATAGAATGTAAAAGTAACACTGTAGGATACCACTGAATGGAGTTATTTAATCATTTTTAAGTTTATTTATAGTAAAGCGCACTTGAAGTGAAACAACACGAAACTGCGCTATATAAATGCTTTGTTATTATTATTATTATGAAGTGAAACAACACAAAACTGCGCTATATAAATGCTTTGTTATTATTATTATTATGACATGAAAATAAATGGCACGAGGAGTCGGGGACGCCCAAGGAAGACATGACACGATCAAGCGAATCAAATATTTGAGTCAGGTGATATCAAGAGTCAGAATAACAGAAGAGTATGTTATTGGAAACGAGTCTAATTGTATATTTGTTTTTTTTTCAATACATTCTTTGTTTATGTGATACCACACAAGGGTGCCAACTACCCGGAGCTAGTGAGACTATGACATCCCTAATTTAAGAAGTGTTACGATGCTGAAAAAGTGGAAGAGAGGAAGGAGATGGGTGAGGAAGGTTAGGAAGTACCTGACTATTCAGATCTGGTTACTAAACATAGCTGGTGTAATTTTGAACAATATTTCGATTTTGAATGGTGGTCTCCAGCCTAGGCGGTATTTAAAATAGTTTATTGAACGCTGGTAAAGATGCATTCATCCATTCTGGAGTCTTACCTCGCCTCATTTCTTTACAATCAGTTATAGCTTTTTCTAGTGAAATTTAAGATGCATTTTAATCTCCCCAATAACTTATTTTACAATCAAAGCAATTCTATTGTCCCATCAAGGGATTTTTAATCAATTGCACTAACTGCTTTTTAACCGCTTTACCTGGGGCCTGGAGGCCTATTCCCATTCTCTTTAAAGAAAATTTCTTATCCTTTTACTTAAGCTTAAAGGCATCTTGCTTAACTGCGGAATTCCGCAGAGACATGGTAAAAATATCCTAAACAGATTGTTAAGAGATTATTTGAAAACACAAATTCATGAAATGTCTTGAAAGTGACAGAAGGTTTTGAACCAAAACTTTTTAAAAGAATTACGTTATATTATAATGCATTTTAATCAATTTTTAAAAAGCATAAATACATCTTTTCATGAAGAATTACGTTTTGTAAAAAGGTACCTACCCCACTACATAGTAATGACCTTTTTTCTGTCATTACTTCTAAAAGTGACATTTTCTGCCGAATATCTATGCCGACCGCAGTGGTGAGTCATTCCATTTATCTTACAAACTTGGTTCCAATTCAGAGTTCAGCCACACAGACTCTGTCTTTAGTTCCTTTCGATCCGCCCGGGTCTGCCGATCCGCCAATTCCGGTGGAACAACAGGTGTCATCATTCTGCTGTTTCTGTGGAGTCTCTGATTCTGGTAGGAAAAAGCGTACATATTGCACCTATGAATATGGTCGCTTTTCGTTTCTGATTCTGGAAGCAAAAATCATTCATATTACACTATTGAATATGGTCGCTTTTCATTTCTCACTCCAATCCAAAACCTTAGTCGTTCCTTGAGTGTGACTCTGGAACGAGTGACACCGTATTTGCGAACTCGGAGTGAGTCCACCGCCTTCGGAATCAGATTCATTGGACTCGGTCCGGCCGGAACGACTCTCCTCTATGCTGAGCCTACGCATTATTTTGTTTAGCATGCCGAAAATTTCAACATCTGTGTAATGTTTAATAATGTTTACTAACTAATGATGTTTACCAACTAATAATGTTTACTTACTAATAATGTTTACTAACTAATAATGTGTAAAGTAAATAGTATGGTAACTTACTCAATATTGTGTTTATCTCTTTCATTCTATCTGTCCATTCGCTTAATGATAGCTGACAGCTGTCATCCAAGAGAACCGAAACTGCAGTTAAGCAAGCTATCTTTAAGGAAAAATATAAGGGATTTTCCTTATAAAGAGCCAGAATAGCTCTCCTGATTTCAGTTCTTTCTAAAGATAAGGCATTGTCCTTATCTTTAACACTAAAGACATTTTACTTAACTGTGATTCCGATTACATGTCTATAACAATACATTTTAAAGGAGTTTGTGGTTAAATTATTAAAATATTATTAAAAATTATAGGTGCATCACACTTACTTAATACGTGTAGTTTATTATTACTTACTATTTACACTTGTAGTTTATTATAATTTTTAGAATTTGAAACCCTTTTATTTTATTTCAGTCTTTCGGCATAGGTACTTTTCAAACATCGCAATTTCATAAATAGCATTATAATAATAATAATTAGATGTTTTGTATAGCGCCGTTTTTGTGAAAAATCACCTCAGGGGCGACAAATGACTCATTAATAATGTTTGAAGTTAATATTGAGTTTTTCTTTTGTTAAAACTAAGCAATTATCGATATTTTTAAAGAATGTTATTCGCTGAGCTGTCATCCGAGAGAACCGGAACCGCAGTTAAGCAAAAAAACTTTAAGCCTCTGGATAAGGACAATGTCTTATTCTTAAAAAGAATCTAATTCATGCACTGTTAAATAGAAATGAAATTTAAAGAATGTTAATGTTACATGGGTATTATTCGCGTGCTTTCACTTGATTTTATAAAATTTTTAATCATTAAACTATCACCTCTTCTCCAGATTACCAACATAAAGAAGACGCTGAAAGCGCAGGCGGAGGTGGAGGATAATGTGGGAGGAGCTGGCAGTTCAGACTTACACTACAGAAACAAAAAACCAAACAACAAAGGAAAATCTGCCCGTAACACCGGAAAATTCTGGCAGAAAACCACATGAATACATCTTATTTAATACTCTCACTAAGCTGTAATGGAAATATGTTTAGATTTTTTTTTTTATATAATTATAACATAGAAAACATCCGAAGTCAATCTTATTTAATTTTCTTTAATATGCAAATTATTGTAAATTTTTTGTATTGCTGTATATAATTAATTTTAATATTTAATAAAATAGCGTTCAGGATGACTTTATGAAATTATTTATCAACCATACTCATCCATATACGCTATTAACCAATTTATTATATACGTATTATGTATTGGGATTCAACTTGTGAGGCAGAGATGGGTACCGCCGCCCTAGGAACCATTAATTGGATGACCAACACCTCTGCCATAGGTCACCCCAACTGGTTCGCTACATCAGGGGTGCTCGGGTTCATGAAATGAGGTTTGTCCAGATCTTGGCGGCGGACGCGTCTACCCACCAACTGCATGCTGAGCCAGATCGGGAGACCCCTTGAACTCTCCGGCCGGACATCCTACCCATCCCTCATACCTTTTTCCTTCCCAGAACTTCCTCTTCTTCCTTTCCTTAAAGATACCCTCCACACGCATCCCCAAAGATGACATAGGCCCTGAAAAATATTATTTAGTAATAATAGTAATAATTAAAAATTTATTTCAAATACATCACAATATAATTTAATAAATTCTAGCTGATGTGTAACTGGTCTTGCTCGGAATTATTTATTTATTTTGGAATAAAGCTATGAAGTTGTGAATTCTTGCTGGTCGTTTGGTTGCCATAATTGATTCGACAGCGAAAGTAATGCCTTGTGACGACTATTACTATCTCTAAACAAAGAAACAATGATTTGAAAATTTTATTTCATTCCAAACATTTATTTTTTTCAAAATATATCTAAATAATAAAGTTTTTAAGTAGGTACCTACTTGTGTTTTCCATTATGAAAATATTCTACCCAAACAAACCTTTTGAAAATCTAATCTGTGGCTGACCAGAGTGGTATATCTATGGGCTAACCTCCATACAACACGGTGGTTTCAATGTTTTTCATACTGATTTTAAAACATTATAGCAACAGTTTTACATATTGGATTTCATTCAAACTACTCTCTAAACCTTCCCGGCACTAACAAAACCAAACTGCTATTTTCAGCAAAACCGGTCTAGTAATTTTTGAGAAAATTGAAGACAGCCAAACATTCATTTTTATAAATAGAGATAAGAAATTAATTGCGGGCAACAGCAAAAGTAGCAATTGAGGACAGATTCTTTCAAGAAAAAAATTGGTTTTCTTTTTGAATCTCACCGGTGTAAAATATCTCGATATCAGAAGTGATTCTATTCAGCAACAATATACCTCTCCCCATCAGCAGAACCATTGGCAAGTTGGTCCTCCAGACAGGAAAATAAAACAATCTATTCTGACGCTGCCTTCGATAGTCATCAGGAGCCTAGAGAGAATTTTATGAATGCTGTACTGGTAAAACCTCAAATGTGACCATTGATTTTATTATTTTTCTTTTATTGCTGTACGAGAAAAATATTAAGGTCTATTCACATCTAGCAGCACCGCACAGTGCAGTACAGACACGACAACATTAGTTTCATACATTATCTATCAACACATTCATATTACAACATATGTAAGCGTAATGTATCTGCACATGCACAGACCAGCACTGGCTGAGATTGTCGGCTAGAATATTTTGACTCTGCTGGTGGCGAACACTGGCCACCGTTAGCACCGCCATCTTCGTCACTTGGCGTCATTAGATGCGGATATTGCTAAGACTGAGAATATGAACAGGTGTTTTAGTCGGACGAAAAGCTACAAATCACTGTGAAGAAAGTTTGTACTGGAAAAAGACCTTAAATCGTTTTTGCATTATGATGATATTATTGAATTTGACAAATAAGCTTAAAATTGGAACAAAACTTAAATGCTTGATTTCTCTAAACAGCCATTTTGGGTTAACATTGTTTGCCAGTGTACTCACTATATGTAATAATATTTCCTAAGTTAGGTAATGTAATTTCCTATTTTACATAATATTATTTCCTAACTTACACAATATTAATAATATGAACATTTAAAAATTGGAAAGAGGATTGTGTATATATACTCCCTCACAGCCTAGGGTCCTTTTGCCACTCTGTCTTAACTGTATTCGTGTATATGTAATTTATTATGTAGTCTTGTGTAGTGTTCGTGAACACGGTTGGCACTAATAATTTTTTTTCCAAAGAAGTGAAGCTAGCAGTCTACAACGGAGGGCTGATACCAACCCTGATGTATGGCAGTAAGGCAAGTGACTAGAAAAAGAAGGATGAAAGCAGACTGAATGCTGTTGAAATGAGCCACTTAGAACACTTGCATATATGAACATGTGTTTGCGGTGCATACTGCATGCTCCGCCCCGCTACACCGGGCACACATGTCATATGCTTAAACTTATGTGTTACAAAACCATCTTTAACCGAGTTACTAATTAGATTCCAAAACTTTGCAATGCTGATATAAGACATATTAATATTTAAATAATTAAAAATGTACTTTGTTTACACCATTTCTATAAAAATAAATAAATATCTCTAAATTTATTTATATGTATGAGATATTTATTTATTTTTATAAAAGTAGTGTAAACAAAGTACATTTTTAATTATTTAATTAATAATGACGCCACAAAGTTATCAATCGTTCAAAAGTTTGAACATATTAATATGATTAAGAAGGTGATGCATACATAGATGGTTTAAATTCGTGCACCAGGAGTCTTTGGAGAATATGTGATGCATAAGTGGTAGTAAAATGGAGCCAGGGACGTTCCAGGAAGACATGAAATTAAATTAATTAAATAGGTACTTATGTCAAAAGTTAGAATAATGTAAGAGAATGTATGATAAGCGATATGAATGCTAAAAACCCATGTGTATACTGCGACAAAGGTGTGTAGAGTTCCATCCTCATTAACTAACCCTTCAAAGAACTGTCTCAACTGATTATTAGGATTATAATCTTATTATAACATGCATTATAGTTGGGAGAGCCTGTATGATTTAATAGTAGTTGACTAGGTCGACGATTGCTTCAACAAGGTGTGCTTCCAAGTGCACCCATTGCTATAACAGTCCAGCATAAATCCCTTGACTCTGCTGTAAATGATCTAAATGCTGACCTAAATGTCTGGAAATTAAAAGCAAACGCAACAAAAGCAGTTGCAGCTGCCTTCCACCTTAGCAGCTTGCGTGCAATTGCTACGGCTTAATATAGAGTTTGGACGAGGTACCATTACTTATGAAAGTAGTTTTCGGCATCTTGGCGTAACACTGGATAGAAACCTGACCTATAGCTCCCACCTGGAAAATGCTGGCAAAAGACTTGTATAAATATAAGAAATCTAGCTGGGGTTGCGACTCAAACACCCCATGAACAGCTACAATTCCCTTGGTCTACTCAGTAGTGGAATATTGCCCTCCAGTGTGGGCTAGAAGTGCACACATAAAGAAGATCGATGTGCAACTAAATACTGCTATGTCCATGGTGGAACACTTTCCTCCACCCCACTACAATGGTTCCCTGTCCTCTCGAACATCCCACCACCCACTATAAGACGAGAAACAGCAACCTTTAGGGAATAAAAAAAGGCCGTGAATAATAACATTCCGCTTCAAGGTGACCTAGCGTACCTCCCGGCCAGCCGCCTGATATTCAGGAAACCTTTTTGGACTAAAGGCGATAAACTGCTTCTTTCAAAGAGTCGTGGCGAACTCAGTGGCAGACCTCAGACGTGAAAAACAATCACCTTCTTTTAGACCCTATTATTACATTGCCAGGGTTCTCTCTCCCTCGGAAGACGTGGACCTCATTAAACCGCATCTGGTAGTCACAACCGTTTTGCATATATGATACATAAATGGGGCCTAAAGGATTTTGCACAGTGTGAATGTGGACATATTTGAACAACGGAACACATTGGATAAGAATTTCACCTTCAGCAGTTTCCATGGCACATCTGTGATGAACCAAGTGACTCTCGATTCCCTCGACTGGCTAAATAACCTCAGCATCCCATTATGAACTCCACCAACTCTTCTCCAACATATAAAGAAGAAGTGCACCCATTTTGTGCTACTTCGGTGGCCAAGATCTATTGAAGGCCCATTCTCTCGTTTTACAGCCTCCGCATGGTTTTCTCCAGCTTTGTCTTGGGTGATTAGCTAAACGGACTCCTTCTATAATTACTCATAGGAGTTTTTCTATAAACAGTAACAGTTCTCACATATCAATGAAAAAATAATAATAACAATACATTTACATATACATATAGCACAATGCAAAAGTATTTTACCATAAGCAATCTTTAACAATTGGTGTAAACCAGTGTGGTCCAACCTCCAACCTCCTGTGAATCCAAAATCTAAATAATTCTCAGATTATTTATAAAGTTTTAACAATATGGGTGCAAAATATTCACATTTTCTGAAAAAATTTTAATCGGTATGGTCTCGCCATTTGCTTTCTTATGCAATTAAATAGTAAATTTTCAGAGTACACAATAGTTCACCCCAACGCTCACATCTTTTGTTATCGCTAATTACTTTATCAGTTGTTGTTTACAGTATTTATGTTAGTGAATTCTTTACTTTTCAAGAGGTTCTACCATCTGGAAAATACAAGTAAATTAACTTATTTAGCATATTATAAACCGCCAATAAATAATTCTTTTCAATAATGGTATATTAATTTAATTAATCCATTAAATTGCTATCTGTAAACATTGAATTCAAATCTGCCGCGTGATTTCTGCGACATACAAATGAGACAGATAAACAATATTGGTTGTGTAGGTGAGAACGTGGGTGTATTCTTTATCATGCAGTTTAGAGACAGTATGCGCAATCAAAACGCGCAGTGGGAATTTGATTCCTATGTTGAGAAAATTGACACAGGTTTTAACAATGTTTACATTCCTAATCTAAAATAACAAACGAACTAAAACTGTGAAAATTGAATCCACTGATTCCAGTTTAATGAGTTTTAGACATTGGATGTGTTGTTAATGCAAATTGTCATGTGGTTAATGCTAAATTATGGCCGGTTATTGAGCAAGTGTACCATAGCAACTGGCGGGAGGCACATAACAGAACGAAATAAATCGAAGTCCTCTCGGTTTGCGGTATGTGCGTAGTGGTTTGTCGCTCTTGAAAAGTCCTTTTTGTGCTCCTAATTACGCGTGATTCCCGTCAGATTGTACGCGACTGATAGCTGACAGTGATTATACACGATAATGTCGGTGTTGGATGCATAGTAAGGTAAGATATTCAGATTCTACTGCGTCTCAAAGAAACGATAGCTTTGCCCCAACTGGGAAACAAAAATACACGAAAATTTGCACAAAATTGTGTTTAGTTTTGACATGTATTTATGTCATGATATTTGTGGTTTGTTTTAAAATATGTGAAATATTTTCAAGGGAATAATCAATATTCGGTCAATATGTCATGACCTTACTTGGCCGAGCTATTATCTAAACAAGCTTGAATGGTGAGGGGCCGTTTTTTATATATTATTACAATGCAATATTTATGTAAATGTATGTTTTCGCTGGGATCTGTGACGCTCGGACTAAACAAATCGACGTGCAAACGGATTTGCGCCTCAGTAGTCTATAGTTGTTAGTTGTTATGAAAATCATTCTTTGTTGTGCGAGTCAGCTGTTTGGTTTGGAGATTCTTACGCAATCGTAACCGACAGACGTTCGCACTGTCTCTTTTCTCCATTTCCATTGGTTAAAAAGAGAAAGCACGTTCTTCAAAGGTTTCGAAGCTTTCATATTGCGAGCAGGTACATAATTTGACAGAAAGGTCACTCTCACTATAGGTATTATACCTATATTGAGATAGTGACCTATATATAACAGGTGTATTTTATCACAACCAGAGTTGAGTCGAACACAGCACTCACACAGATGCTTTGCTTGCTCACAGCATGTTTCAAACTTGTCATTCGACCTCGTGAAAAAAATTACAGGGAAAATGAAAAAGTTCGTTTAAAACAATAAAAAAACGTGCTATAAAACTTATCGAATACATATTAAAATTTTTAGATAAATAAAAAATAAAATTAAATTCACGTATATATTAAAAAAAAAAGTTTATGATGAATTATGATCTTTTGCCTTGTTTCTTCAAAACTAACTGTCAAACGCGAATATGTGAAAACAAAAAGGACAAGTGTCTTTGTCACAACTTTGTTGCCAATAACATTGTACAGCTTTGCATTTAATAAGGAGCACTAGTGAAAAATATAATGGATTTTAAAATATATATTCATATAGATCAGCAAACTACTATTCTGAATATATAACTTTTGCTATATATGATTATACGTAGAATTTATAAATCTTTATTTTAAAGTGAATATAAAAATCATCTCACCTTGTTATGTTGGTGCCGTTGTATTAATTAAATGGAGATTTTCTTTTTGTTTTTGTATTAATTTTGAGATTTTTATTTTTCTATTTTGTTTTGTATTTTAAATATGTATTTTTTGGCTTTGGCGAAATTTAAACTTAATTTGGGTGACCTTAAACTCTATAATTGTTGTTAAATATATAAAAAAGAAACTATTATTAATGAAATAAATTAGAGTATTCGTGAGCAAACCAATTATCAATACGGATGTTATGATAATGTTAATGCTCAATATTATTGTTATTCTTTGAGTTAAAGTTTCTGTAAAGGTACATAATTTTCTTACTTATGTTTAGTTATGGTTTACTTTGAATAGAATATAAAATGATGTACGGTAAAGCTCATCCCTTTTATGACATTTAACATTCTAACCTCAAAACTGATCAAAACCGACCGGCTATAGATTTGGAGCATTTTGGTTGGCTTTGAAAAATTTAAAATTAAAAAAAAACGAAATATGCTGGTACTTAATTAATTTTGAACGTCATTATTGATAAAAAAGGGTCTAGAGTTCCTTATTCTAGATATTTATTATTTTTGAAACTACAAAATTCATTACTGTGGCAATACCAAGCTACTGACTGTCTTTGAAATTTTTTCTTTCACATTCAAATCTTTTCACACATTCGTTTTAAAGAAACAAGGCAAAACATCGTAATTAATTATTTACGTTTTCTTTTTTTGAATTTATTATTTTTATATGTGAATTTGATTTTATTTTTTATTTATCTAACATCTAATACACGGTTATTATAAATAAATTTTCAGAAATACAAAAATAAAATCGCCTCTCCATCTTCCTTGCAAAGCGTTAAATAATTCATTATATTAGAATATGATGTAGAATCATCTCCTTTCGGGAAGTACCACTAATTTCTGAACACCGTTTGTTAGTAAAACATAACATTGGGTTTTTTAATTTGTGATTTTCCTATGTGCCATCTTTGTGTTGGCATTTTAAAACTTTTAATCGATCGCAGCGCCCCTAATTTTGGCTATTTTTAAATGTCAGACAATAGACATAAGCTACACTTTAAGTTAAAATTTTGGCTTTTAAAAATATTTTTGAATGAGATGAATAAGATCGAAAACATTCTCGTAAACACCAACTTTCGCTAAAACACTGTATTCTAAAATAAACTTTCTTTGTAGTGGGAAAAATAAGTATGAAACATATTTGATACGTTTAAATAATAAAAACGACATAGAATTATCAAAAGTTCTCAATTTTTGTCATCTGCGATGTCCGTTTATTTATTTTAATAGCTTGTAACGACTATTACTACCTCTGAACAAAGAAGCAATTTGAAAAATTTATTTCCTTCGAAACATTTATTTTTTCAAAATATATCTAAATAAAAAAAGTTCTTAACTACTTACTTACTTGTACCTACCTACCTGTGTTTTCCATATTGAAAATATTCTACCCAAACAAACCTTCTTTTGAATATGTAATCTGTGGCTAACCAGAATGGTATATCTATGGGCTAACCTCGATACAATATGGCGGGTTCAATGATTTTCGTACTAATTTTAAAGCGTTATATCAATATTTTTACATATTGCTCTTCATTCAAACTACTCTCCAAACCTTTCCGGCACTAATATGAACAAACTGTGCCATTTTCAGCTAAACCCGTTGAGTAATTTTCGAGAAAATCAAGGACAAACATTCGTTTTTATATGTAGAGATTTCACGGTTAAGTTAGGATAGGTCTGATTGCAGTATATTTAAGCTATTTATCAAATTCAAATTAATTTTTTTTATTTATTTTACAAATAAAAGCTTAAAAAAATACAGTGTGTTAGCTTATAGGTACATCCTATTTCTTAAAGTTAACCCAGGAGTATTTGGATAGATACAACATTCGACTACCATTATACGGGCATGTGCCTTGTTTGGTAGTTAAAAAAATGTTAACTCTCTACTAACACTTATAAATGAATAAATTTATTAAAAAAAATCTTTTCGAATTAATCGATATTTTCGATTGTTAAGACTTAATTAATACAAATTCACGTTTCACAGACACAAATAAAAACATTGCTGCATTCTATAATAAATGGTAAAGTGCAAGCTCAGACACAAAGCTCAGAATGTGATAATTCGTAGTAAATATCTATTTTTGTGTTTATTTCGAGCATGGAGGATACACTGGCCACTAATCAATGAAGGTACATTATTTTGACATAATAATATATAATATTAACATATAATATATAATATAATATACAACATATAATATATAATACATTAACAATGATGTACAAGCTTAAAAATAACATGCTCCCTAAATATCTGCAAACTAATATTATGTATCATGAAAATATTCACAATTATCCTACGAGGAGTTGCCGAAGACTTCAGGCTTCCCAAAACAAAACTTACGTGTACACAGAACAGCGTGTTTTATAAAGGGCAAAAACTTTATAATAACCTACCAAATTCCATAAAGGAAGCCTCAAGTCTTGGCACTTTCCGTAAAACATGTGCTATATACATAAAGAAAAATTTATGACTTGTATTTCTATTTGTATTAACTGTATTTCTTAAACCCTATTTTTTTTTGAACTGGGGTAACTGTATTTCTTTTTTTTTATTAACTGTATTCTTTCCGTTATAATTTTATGACTCTATTTATTTTATTATGTATCTTATATGTTTTTTATTACTAGATGTATGAAAATTTGCTTACATCTAAATAAAGCTACAAAAACAAACAAACAAAATAATAAATCAATACCAATATCAGTGAATTTTGTGTAAAACACCTTCTTTATAACGGTCCCCGGCAAGCGTATTCACCGGCCTAAAAACATATACCTAAAATATGTTCAAACTAAAAAGAGCCTTCAATTTTTAATTATTTATTGAAGTTTAAAAACCCCATTGTAATATTTAATCAAATGAAACATGACTTATTTTCTGTTGTTTGTTCGGTTTCATGTTTCATTTAGGTTATATTAATATTATCTTCTTCGATGATTAAATAAAAAAGAGTAATTATACCCTAATTAAGATATTAGTATGAAAAAAGTTTTATTTTCAACCCCCATCATGATACCCTAAAAAGCATGGGTTACCAACAGAAGCGGTACCGCTCCCTAAGGACGTTTGAGAGATTCAAGGGCAAATAGGGGCGGTGAAGGGCTACAAGGAGGCTGTGAAGGACTGAAATGAGAATCAAGGACAACAAAAATATTTTAAAGAAATTTTCATTATGAATTCGAATTTGTCATAGGTACATCGTTGAAACAATCAAGCATCGAAATAAACTGTCCAATTCTATTGATAATTTTTTTTTGTCAATTTCTTTTGGTTTCAGGTGAACAATAATATACTACATATAATAATAATAATAATATACATATAAATATTTATTAAGAGCAAAAAGCTAACATAGTGTACGGCATGGGGGGTAAATAAGGTTGGGAACCTCTGGTATAAAGGGTTATCGCGTACGCTTCCGAGCGCTCTCCAGACTCTGCGCAGAAAAGTCCCACAATGGACTGCGCTGCAAACCGGTACCAAGGCACTAAAAAATACACACTTTGTAGTTTTTATCTATAAATTCTACACTTGAAGTTAGAAAAATGTATAAGGTTTCCAATGAAAAAAGTTCTTAGACTGTAACCTTTCCAGTTATATATGAAATACGTACTGGAATTTTAAAATTTCAGACATTTTTGTATAGTAATAGTAGATAACAGTTTGAGGATTTTCGTCATTGGAAACCTTAGACATTTTCCTAACTACCCGTATAGAATTTACAGATAAATTATTTGATGATGGCGTACGTGCAGACCAACACCAACCTTCCCGTCACGCCGCCCAGGGGCGTTACCAAGACAAAGAAGATTTTGAGGGCCCTATGGATCAGTCCCCCCGGCCACCATCCTCCCATGCCGCTCCCCCCTTTTAAGGGTATTTTGTGTTATTTATCCTAAAAATATATTCATTATCTTAGCTTAAATACATTATTGAATATAATGGAAACAATCACTCTGTCATTTGTATTAGCGTCTTGCAATATATCATAAGAAATAGATATAGTTAGCTTCTTTTTTTTCAATTTAACATGTATGAAAACTTAGACCAAGCCATATTTAGTTTTGGTAATGTAACTGCATCTCTTTATATTGTCTATAAATAATGTGTAATGATAGCCTGTCCAAAAAGAGAAAATAAATGTGAAAAAATAAAAGTAAAAAATAAATTCATAGAATAGATGTAATATAAGAATAGGAAGTAATATTTGTACAGCGCCCTTGAGGTGATTTTTCACAAAAACGGCGCTATAAAAATCATCCGATTATTATTATTATTATTATTGCTTGCGCCAGCATCCTGCAAAGTTAGGTTTATCGCCTTATTTGAGTGCTCGTCCTCAATTTCGCTACTTCATCAGCTTCGTCCTGACTCCGCGCAGCGTGCGACGCACGACCTAGACAATTGCGAGCAACTAACGAGCAATAGTTGGACATTAATGCAAGGACTCTAAATATTATAAATGTCACAATTGGTTGTGTTTGCCATTTGACTGCTAAAAAAATATTTGTTTCTGGGGAATTCCCCTGAACGCCAGAGGGTGTGTGGGCAGGGCTAATAGCTTCGTCCAGACAGTCCACACAACGTACAACACATTCCTAACTAGCAAATAAATAATTAAGCTGTCGAAAGGGCAAAATAAAGTATATGAAATCTTTGAATATAATAATAATAATGTTTTATTATCTTCTTTTTTTATAACAGAATACAAATAATGATACCCTCACTAGGATTTCCCGTGCGGAGGATTTCATTCACAAAATATTAAATTACATTATAATAAATTGATGTGCTTGATGAAAAAATAAAATAATTGTAAGGTGAGGTGTTTTAAGTGCAGTTGAGTGGTTTCGGTGTTAGTCTGTATTTGGTGTTAATATATTTTCTATTCCAGATCTCCCTATGTAACGTACCCGGTGTTTTATTTGATTTTTAAATTTATTATGGCTGTTGTGATTTTTGAAGGATAGTTAGTGGTTTCTTTTGTATGTGTTTTTGACTCTGAGATTTAGTGTTTCTAATATGTGTGATTGTTGTTATTTCTTGTTTTTTTAATATTTTTTAGTGTAAAGTTGTATTGTTTTAGAGTATAATTGTTTTATTGACATAGTAGTAACACATTCAGATATTTCTACCCATTTTCAACTATTGCATGATATTTGTTCGCAATTGTCTAGGGCATACATCGCACGCCTCTCAGAGTCTGAACTAAGCTAACAATATACACCAGCTGGCTTCGCCTCATTCGAGGTCGGAATGATTACAGAATCAAGTTCAAGGTCGTTCACACGTCGCAATGTCGAAACCTTCACGTTTTACATAAAATTATCGCACATTACACTGAAGAGTACCGACATGGGAGCATATAATACACACAGTTCGTTTTCTATTCTACCTTGTTTTGTGTGTATTGTAAGCATTTAGTTATTGATTTACCTACTACATTTTCTATTGTAATTTTAATATTAAAATAATGATCTCATTTCGGATTCATTGTAGGTAATTTATTTGATAGATTTTCTGTTTTCAATGTTGATATGCAGAAATTGGTAATTTTTTACGTATGATTTACTTATTTGTGCAGGCATTCAAAAGGTGAAATAACGAACAATTTTTTTGATCCATAGATTTATTTATATCCACAATATGTACTGAACCGACTCCCTCGACTGCACTGTGTTTGTGGAACTGTATATCTTTTTAAGCTAGTTTTTAATAATAATCATTATAGTTACTTTCTATAGCGCAGTTCTGTGAATGTTCACCTCAAGCTTTACGGTAACTGACCCAACCTAATACAACTAGAAAATAACAGATATGTCATTGGCGTGCGTTGCTACTTGATCAAGGGTAGGCTGTATCTTTGAATGTCTTAGATTTACATGGTTTATTACAGGTAAAAAGTATTAATACTCTAAGGTACGTAGAAAAGCACATAATTTTAACACAATGGAGTTTTTCGTAATATTGTTGATCGTTTATTAATTTTATTGCCGGTTAGATTATTCGCCAATGGGCTACCATATTGACAAATCGGGCGTAGTCAGTATTTGGATGGGTTCCGCTTGGGAACGGTGCTTGTCGTTGGCTCTTTGTTTACCCTCCACGCAGCATCCATAAAGGTGATGTAGGCGCCTAGGGACATAATTATTTAACTGTGATAAAAAAAAATAATACGGAAAGCAACACAATATATCAAAACCAATCGTTTTCATTATAAACATCGACTCATAATTAATTTGATGGAAAATAATTTTCTATTGCGTTATTATATATAATAAACTCGTATTTTTCATTATCGAAATTACTCGTAATATTTCGTTCCAAAGGATCGATCTGCTAATGGACGTTAAAAGAATTGGCTTTGAAATATTTCCACAGTCACCATCGGCAAAATCGGACAATTTATGAAAAAGTATAAGAACAGAGTTGCATAATGATTACAAGGCAATTTAGATATGAACCTTTTTTGTGCAAAAATTTCTTGCAGCAATGCTCCATCTAATCTAGTTTTTAAAAACGAAAAGAGTGTATTATTGGCGATATAGGGTTTATTTTGGGGTGATTTGCGCTGCTTGCGCGCTGTATCTCATGAGATAAAGCTGTAAAAATACTATATCGAGGAAGATAGTTTTTTAACGGTTCCATGACGATTGATCCCCCGACAGTTGCCCCCCCGACAGTTAAACCTTCCTGCAGTTGATCCCTCGGACAGTTGATTCCTCCGACAGTTGACCCTCCCGCAGTTGAACCCTCCGACAGGTGATTCCCTAAAGGATTATTTCTGCTGTACGCCCTCATTTGTAAAGTAAGTATGCAGAGAGGATATGCGGCCGTATAACAATAGTCGATATACTTATATCTGCAGGCGTCTTGAGTGGAGATCCGCTACATAATATATGTCGGGGGGATCAACTGTCGTGGGGCCAACTGTCGACGGATCAACTGTCGGGTCACCGTTTTTGACACAGGCTAGCCTAGTGAGGCGGGTTATGCGAAACCTCAACTTATAACTATGCATTTCTAATCGTTACATATTACCTACCGTTATTATATTATTTTCTATTTTACTTCTTATGTATCTAGTTTATAAACCACTGTATACTTTATTATAAATGTATTTTAGTTATAGTTGCAAACTTTATTACAATAAAAATATATATTATGTTAAACTTCGGTTCCGCGACAGGCTGCAACCGAAGAGAAGAAAATAATCGTTACATAGAAACATTATATTATCATGAAATGATTATTAGAGGAAAGGAAGCATATTCGGAATACCATTTACATTTTAGGGTGCAGAAAATAAGATAAAAATGTTTTTACGAATAAAAGTCGATTTAAATGTTAAGAAACTAATAGTTTATTAGGAAACGAGAACAGAAATTAAAAAAAATATTACAGTGCTTTTAAAAAATAAAAAATTAAAGAATGAGAAAAAATGCGTTTTTTTTAAAGTGCATGTAATTCGGAATAGTATATTCCAAATTATATTCACTTTTAATATTTCAGAATATAATAGTGTCTTGTTAATTATTTGCAATAATCACATACATACTCTTCTGTTTCGCATCCGGCACATTCATTGTGTACCCAGAGGTTGCACATTAGGCACTTGACCCAAAGTTCTCCCCTTACATCCTGACTGAAAGGACCATTGCAGAAAAAGCACACTGCGTCTTCATCGTTTGGTTTATTAGTTCCAGGAGGGATGACTATATCAGAAGAGGAACTGTCATCAATTACTTCCGATGCAGAAGAATCCGAGTCAGTAGCAATATCTGTCGTTTTTTTCTTTTTGGAATTTTTTGTACCCTTGGGCTTGTTCTTGGCAGTCCTCTTTTCCTGTTCATCTATTAGTTGCTTCTTGTATGGAGAACTTGATATAACGGTTGAAACCGCTGATTTACGCCCTCTATTGGATGTTTTTTTCCTAGTTTGCGGAATCGGGGAAACATCAAATGGGGTAATGATAGTGCGATTGGGTCTTCCACGCGAAGTCGACGGCTGGGGTTCAATCGCGACCAAGGAAGGACTTTGTTCTTCGGGTGGACTTTCCATTAAAGCTAATGGACGTGCTTCAACTTTCATCATGGGTGTTGTTGACGCTTCTGCACAATGCTGGACTTCAGACTCTTCAATTTCTGCAGCAAGAAAGTCAGCATCGCTAAAAATATGCCGGTTGAAGGGATAGATTCCACTAACTTTGAATCCATTTGCTGCAATCTCTCCGGTTTGGCATTTGCGATAAGCATTTCCAAATAACTTCGTTATGTCATATACTGACAAAGCTCGTGCGTTATTACGTAGCCACATACGAATTTCTTCGCTATAATAGGCCTTCAGAGGACTCATGAATGACCTGTCGAGGGGCTGAATTTTGTGTGTGCAGTGAGGAGGGAGTGATATTATGGAGACGTGATTCGCTCTAGCCAAATCTACAATCTCCACGTTTTTTGTATGGCTATAATGACCATCCAAGATTAACAAAACCGGAGAGCTCTCGCTTGGTTTAGTTTTCTCCATGAAATGTAAAAACCATTGGGTAAATAGGTGAGTTTGTATCCACCCAGATGGATGACATACTCCAACAGATCCAGCCGGGGCTCCTTTCATGAGCTGTAGATTCATATTTTTGCGGGGAAAATTATCATTGGAGGCACATATATGCCTGATGCGCTCATACAAACCACAATAGTTATAAGAGACCCTCGTTCAGCCGAAGTTAGTGCACCGATTTGTTTTTTACCACGGCGTCCAATGATTTTCGGGATTTTACTTTGAACGATAGATAGTCCTGATTCATCTACGTTGAATATACGGTCGGCGGGGTAGTTTTTTTCTGAATACACATTTTCTAGTATGTCGTAAAATGTGTCCAATTTTTCTTTGGTAAAACCGATGGCTCTTGCAAACGAGGTTCCTGTAGGTTTTCTCATAGATAACACATTTTTGTGTCTATTTAGGAAGCCTTTCAACCAGTATCTGCCAGCAATTCCCGATTTAAAAGGAGTTGGATGATTATTTTTAACAGCCACTTGATAAGACAATCGTCGGATATCCATTTGTGTTAGACCATAGAACTTTTTTTCCATTACAAGGGCGTAGTCTACCAATTGTTTTTCGAACTCTGCACTAAAAACTGGTTTTCGGCCAATTTTCTTTGAGGTTAAAGTCAAAGAGTCCGCATCTTTTTCAGATACGAGTCGAAACAAAGTAGTACGTGGGACTTTAAAGTGTTTAGCTGCCATCAAATATCCCATTTTTTTATTGCGAACAGCAGTAATGGCTTCACACATATCATTCGAATCCCACTTCTTCCTTTTCTGGTACAAATTTGATGACGACATCTCTGTAAAATTAAATAAAAGTACTTAAAAAAAATGAATATAATTTGGAATACTATTCCGATTTTGCATCACATTCCGTATTCCGCATTAGCAACATATAACCTAAAAGATCTTTCTTATATCACATGTCAACGTATTAAAAAATGCAAAAACGAAAGCCATACTATAAAAATAAAACTCTTTCTGAAGTGATTTCATTTGTAATGTTATAAAATAGTTTGGAATATGGGGTGATTATATTGGATTAAAAACTCACCGAAAAAGTTTTGATAGGAGCAACTTCACAAAACACGTCAGCATTCATCCGCAGACACAGGAGAACTATTATTCCGGCCAAAATCAAGGCTCACAGCTTCGACTTTCAATAGTTATAATTATTACCGATAGATTCCGCCACCCGAACCGAAGATAAGACGGTATTCCGAATTACCAACAGTATTCCAAATACGCTTCCTTTCCTCTACCTAAAAAACAATGAACAGGGTCTGACGATGCCCGTGATAGGGTGAAACCGGTACGGTCTAAAATAAGCAAGTGGAAAAAAGTAAAAAAAAGGTTCTTTAATAGAAAAAAAAAAGTTAAAATGTGTACGATTATATCATACTAAAATGGAATTCCACCATGAGTGGACAGTTTCAAAATTAGAAATTACCTGAAAAAGTCTTTAAAATATGTACATGTAAAAATTGCAGTTTTATCGGTTTTTTTTTAAAACTTTAGTTTCTTTTTGCCCTCAATTTTCTTAGGGTA
Organism: Halesus radiatus; assembly: GCA_022606495.2. Classification (NCBI taxonomy): domain Eukaryota; kingdom Metazoa; phylum Arthropoda; class Insecta; order Trichoptera; family Limnephilidae; genus Halesus; species Halesus radiatus. The sequence goes on along the minus strand of JAHDVE020004821.1, from coordinate 21,539 downwards.
GGCATAGCTTTTCAGCCATTTTATGGAATGCACGCCGCTGCTATATGCATCCAAATTAAAACTATTAAGTACCTGCTTAAATATTCATGAGCAGCAGACTCACGTGAATAATTTAGATTAAACTAGAGGTATAAATAATCAAATTTAAAGAACACAAAACAAAAAAGTAATAATGTGTAAATAACCTCACTCAATATAATTAGAAAAAAGCAGATATATTATGTATGCAAATCAAAACTACGATTTAAAATATTCATGACCACCAGAATCAGTTATTTTGTAAGCTAAGGGTGTAATTTGTAAATAATCAAATATGAAGTAAATGCATTAAAAGTAAAGGAATATACAGAATACTGCTTTCAATATTCGCTTTCGAAACATGTTGATATGTATATATTAATAGAGTGGTGATTACAAAGTAATTTTGACGTCAGATGTTCCGAGTGCAATGGTACCAACATAACGGGGTATTTTGATGAGATGATTTTTAATTCAATTTTATGTAACGTTTTATAAATTCTACGTATAATATATGTAATTAAACTTGTATATTCTGAATCGGCGTTTTCTGATGCATATGAATTTTTTTTAAGCCGTAATATTTTTCACTGGAGTTCCTCATTGTTATGTCTCTGCTGTTATACGATACTATAAACTTCTAATAAAGAGCTTTTCCAACAAAATACTGAAAATTATACACACCCCTAATTAGTTAATTGTTTTGTAATGAAAATACAAGGGTTCGTTGTTCCGACCATATTATAATATATACGAGTCACGTGCGTTGGATGGTCATAGAAGGGACAGAATGAATTAGATATTTAGATAAGTAGAAGGTTAGGATATAACGGTACAACTTCGGAAAATGTAGAGAGCGTGCACGAAATAAAGCATATTGCAGACAATAAGATAAGGATTTGGGGTTAATGACTTATTCTAAAAAAAAAAAATCATGGAAAATCAATGCAATCCTTTTGTACTCACATAATATATCGTAAGCATACAATGAAAAGTGGCCAAGTCGAGTTCCCTGTCCGTTGGCAGACTAAGACCACCCTCTGACTGTCCGGTAGGGAATCGACATAAACCGAATGCGTGATACCGACGACAAGCGGGACAACAATTCAGTAGCTTCTCGGTAAACACGCATCCAGTAAATCTATGCACTGCATTTCGATCGTTTAGGCGCTATTCATCCTTTAGTTGGATTTTTCGGCTAATCTCTGGACAGTTCCCTGGCAGCAATAAATAATCTATAATGTATGTTACTATCGATACAGGGGTGGACCTAATCCTCCTTTTTGTCTCGTTCGAAGGAATAAATAGCATACCGGAGCCTCGTCTTCACTTGATTCACTCGACATTTTTCGATATTGACTTGGATAGATCTATTAACCCTTTCTCACCCAGAGTAATTTTAAAAATACACGAACTTTGAGAATATTTTACAAAGTAAATAATAACTCTATTCATTTGCGGCTTTTTTAAATGAGTTAGTGATCTTTCCTTGACAACACTATTTTTTTTCGTTGAGTTAGATGCGCTCCGTACACAATTCATATCATAAACAAAAACCGATGTTCACGCATTTTTGATTTCTGTGATTCAACTCCTCTACTACCGTAAAACACACAAAGTATTTATTATTATTTCATATGTTTTATTATTTGTATTTATAGAATAATGTGCATTCTTACATATTACAAGCAAATTCTAATAAAACATAATATATTATATATGTTTTTATCGTCCCAAAATTTCTCAATGAATATGTAAATAAAAAACGTTTATAAGATAACAAAAATGTTTCATTTGTCTACATACTAATTAATTATTTACCACTCAGAGCCACAGACGTTTTAAAATGACGTTGAATATTTCCTAAACCATAAGTAAAAAAAATAAAAAAATATACAAAAAATTTGCAAATAATTTCACTACACACAATCTAACATTAAATATTTTTTTATACAAAGAAATTAAATTGGGTGAGAAAGGGTTAATTGTTTTTGTGTTTAATTCGTAGAACTCCATTTAATTTTTTTTTTAAATTTAGTGTAAATCAAATTTAATAATAACATTATTAAATTTGATTTACATTAAATTTAAAAAAAAATTGGATAGATGCGATAACATTCAGCGGTAAATGTGATAACAGAAATCTGTAATACCGACATTTTACTGACGGCTACAAATCGCTGCAGACCCGTCAGATAGTCGATGAAGGAAATATCGCGAAACATTTCCTGCATTTTTGCTGCACCCGCTTTATGTCGATTCTCTACCGTACCGTCAGACTGAGACTAAGACAGATATTTTGCATAGACACAAACTCACAGCTTCACAAGTCATAATGTTTTTTACGTATGTAGATAGTCGATGGAGGAAATATCGCGAAACATTTCCTGCATTTTTGCTGCACCCGGTTTATGTCGATTCTCTACCGTACCGTCAGACTGAGACTAAGATTGAGATATTTTGCATAGACACAAACTCACAGCTTCACAAGTCATAATGTTTTTTACGTATGTAGATAGTCGATGGAGGAAATATCGCGAAACATTTCCTGCATTTTTGCTGCACCCGGTTTATGTCGATTCTCTACCGTACCGTCAGACTGAGACTAAGATTGAGATATTTTGCATAGACACAAACTCACAGCTTCACAAGTCATAATGTTTTTTACGTATGTGAAACATAATAGACTATCATTTTAAAATATCACAAATTGTGAAATTATGAGCCTACATCCGTGCAAAAATTCCCAATCTCAATCTGCCAATAAACAAGGACTTCGATCTGGCCAGTTTTCGTATTGCTTAATAATATTACCATTATTTCGAACTGATAAATAATCCCCCTCCGACGTCCCACTTCCCCTTAATTACGCTAAATCGAAACTACGAAATTGAAATTAACCATAAACGCAAGAATGTAATTATGCATAAAACCATCCTAAGATTCTGCAGATCCCAAAGACTGCGGAAGGCTGGCCGAGTGGAGACAATCCAGGTTTACATTTTAAATTATGACAAAGAGTGGCAGACATCGTAAGAGACCGACTGATTGGCTGCACGGAAGAAGTTTGGAGCAGGATGGGGTCCCGAGTGGAGGCGAATGGCGAGGACTTGGAGCTGATGGAAAACATTTGTGAAGGAGGACGAATACTACCTTGGATGATGATGATACTACGAAATTGAAATTAACCATAAACGCAAGAATGTAATTATGCATAAAACCATCCTAAGATTCTGCAGATCCCAAAGACTGCGGAAGGCTGGCCGAGTGGAGACAATCCAGGTTTACATTTTAAATTATGACAAAGAGTGGCAGACATCGTAAGAGACCGACTGATTGGCTGCACGGAAGAAGTTTGGAGCAGGATGGGGTCCCGAGTGGAGGCGAATGGCGGGGACTTGGAGCTGATGGAAAACATTTGTGAAGTAGGACGAATACTACCTTGGATGATGATGATACTTGGAATAAGGCCCCCCAATTTTCTATGTTGAAAAGAGGGCGGCTATTATCGGCTTAACACTATCGTTAGACTACACAAACCTTTTTAAAATTGAAATATTAAAGATTTTGTCAATAAAACACAATTCATTCAACAATGGTGTTATTTTTCAGTGAAATTCGTGTTATTTTGGTGAAATTTGCATTATTTTTGGAGAAGTTCGCGTTATTTTTGAGTAAATTTGTTTTTCTTCTTAAATTTTTTTATGCCTTTTTTATATTATTTTTATTTTTATCAAATCGAATTATGGTGACAGTATCCGTCTTTTTCAACATTAAGTTAGGTGCGTCCCATTTTATGCCTATCCAAGCTTGTCAGAACCACATACAAATAAATATTTAGAAAGTTCAATATTACTTTCTTATTTCAAAATATCGGAATATCAAGTGAAAAATATAAGAAATCGTTGTTATTTATCAGAAAATAGTTAATTTTGCATTAAATTTTCCTTGGAAATCACAAAGGCTACGAACTTTGAATCAATTCATTAGTGAATATATACAAGTTTGTCGTGCTACCTATTTTCATGAGATTGTTTCTGCTCAGTGCTCGGTACAGCCGACTTCCCGTACCGAGCAACTATTATTTTCATTATGAGTTGCCAGTTGGGCACCTCAATATTGCCAAAACCCAATCTGACTTTAGGTAAACTTTCAGATTTAACCGCTTTGTTCGTTTAGCAAGTTGCAACACAGCTGCCAAAGGCTCGCCGTATTTACTCAAACTCAAATTCCCAGTGGCGTACTATTTAAATAACTGACGGGGCTTTAAAATTTAGTTTAGGCCTAATAAAAATTATATTTTGGCTTTTAGTCTATCCATACATACATATTTTTGATTTCCATTAAAATCTTGACCTATTCGTAGACGTTATTCAACGTTGCTCTTCCTGCCTTTTCCCACCGACAAATCAATGGTGAAAGTCAACTGTAGACTAATATTATCCACGTACTCGTAATCTTGCGATTGTTTATAGTGTGACAGATACAAGGCAGATGATTGCAGGGTGAAGATTGCCCTGATGATGGCCATCCTCCGATAGGAGCGGGCATCACAAAAAGAAATTTAAGAAAATGAAGAGGGAGAAGTTCGAGGAAGGAAAAAGGTAGGTGGGAATCTAAGGGTCAATGTGTCAAAGAGTGACGGATGTATAATCCATCTCTCCCACTGCGGTGCAAGGCGATGGGTCGAGAGAGGCAAGGGGTCCCCTTCAACCGGCCTCTCCCGATACAGCCCACGACGCAATTATTGGACAGATACATCCACCGCCAAGACCTTGACAAACCTCGCCTCATGAACCCGGGCACCCTTGCTAAGTCACAAAACGTAGCGAACTACAATGAATGGTTCTCAGGGCAGCGGTAACCATACCCGCCTCCCGAATTCGACTCTGAAAGGCAATCGGATAGCATTTTGTTCTGCGAAAACGTTAAAAAAGCCACAAAATGCCTTGTACTGCCCGGCTCTTTACATTTTGTGTAGTTCATAATACGGAACGCACGTAGGTGTCAGGTTAAATCATAAATTATTTTTAAATGCCAACTAACAAGGGGACCAATATTGAAATATCCCCCTGGCGCAGTAATCGTGTACGGTATTAGTTCCTGAGAGAAGTTTGTCTGCGGTACCAAGCCATTCCATGACATACGACATAACAAGAAGTTTTCACCGCAACGTGTATCGTAATATTGACTTAAATGTATGTATATAGGTTATTATAATATTATCATACATGGACTCAGCCAGCAAACGGGCTGTCATGTCCCGAATCGTAAATCAATGGGAATTAATGTTCATCGATATGTAATTTATTGGTCGATGGGTTTTACTCCTTAAATAATAATGTTAAACTTTGTAAGGTGAAACTTTAATATTGAGTAATGTATCAAAACATAACGTTTTCGCCACTCTACATTGTACGCGCCGCAACCCGGCAAAACATAAAAAAAATAATATGCGTGCGAAATTGGTCGCGTTTTTGAGGTTTGGAGCAAAGTGATGCCAGATTAAAAAAAAATCATAAAACATATATACAAGATATTCTATAAGATGGTAAACTTATTCTCGGCATAAAGATTATTATGAGTAACGATTTTAACACGAGTGGTGTAGGGCGCTATTACTTGGGAAGCTATACCAATGCTCCCAATACGCACAAATACGGGGAATTGGAGAATTTATCCTAAGATTGGTCCTGCATGCGGCCAAATGAAAAAAATCGATTTGTCGGGTTTGTCTTGACGGTTTGTGAATTTTTATTTAGTTGAAGAGCTCTGGCGAGTCCAGGCCATTCTACATGATTTTAAACAAGATTTGATCAAACGACGTGTTTGAAGCGTGGTGAAGTTATGGTATTTTAATTCGGTGCTATTTGCAAAGTGTTAATTAAATTTATAATTTATGTGCTTAAAGAATTTACGTTGAATGCGTTCGATTCTCAATATGGGCTTGGTATAAAGGTGTCCACATTGGTGTGCAGTATTCTGAGTGGGGGCGGAAATACGCGGTGTAAAGGGAATAGTCTTTATGTTACGGAAAGGTTTTAAAATACGAATTATAAATCCCAGCATTTTATAGGCTCTTTAAAAACATTATGTTTATCGTAATGCTTAATAATATTATAATTATTTCTAATTAATAAATAATCCATCTCCCACGTTCCTCTCCCCCTTAAATATCCCGACTACTATGTAGATGCTACTCAACCGTCAGGTTTATTCGGGATACGATATAATAACATGTCGGGTGTATTGACCCGAACTATCTCCCGGCGTACTGTAGTGACCGGTAGTCAGCAGTGACTCTCTAGTGGGTTCGGGCCCGGTTATGGCCACTGAATTATTCACGAGCATCGGATTTACAGATAGTCCGCCACGGAACAGCATAATACATCTGGGCCCGTGCTATTAAATAAGGGTATCTTAAATTTAGATTCGAACGTACTAGTTCATTAAAATTTGTGATAGAATATTCTTTGCTTTTCAATCTTATCGTAGGATTACAATTGAAGTCCTTTTAAAAATGTATTATTTGATTACTGCGCAAGAGTTTCTACTGTCAAGAGGAGCGAAGTGGGACCCTGGCTTATTTAATATAATTAATTTATTTATTTAGGGAAATTTAGGCCCTTACAGGATTTTTCATCGACATTTACAAATAATATTGATTATGTACGTTATAATAGGTAATATAAAAGTTTTTTTTTTTAAATTTAATATAAATCAAATTTGATAATGTTATTATTAAGTTCTGCAAGTATTTTTAGTTTTTATTATTGTGACAGCTGTTTCGACGTTTAAGGCCATTTTCAAACATTTCAAAAAAAGACAGTTTGAAAATGGCCTTAAACGTCGAAACAGCTGTCACAATAATAAAAACTAAAAATACTTGCAGAACTTAATAATAACATTATTAAATTTTATTTACATTAAATTTAAAAAAATAAATAAATGGTGTTATACCAATTAAAAACAAAAACAATTAATAATATAAAAGTAAACAACATCATTTGACACTTTTATTCAGAGTTAAATAGTTTCATTAAATAACATAGCTTTACTCGGGGAAAAAAAACCGTACTAAATCAGTGCTAATGATAATATGCTGATGATAATATTCTTCATTTACTCATTAGAACACAAAAAGCCATAATGAAAATTATGCTTAAAGTCCCTGTAAGAACTAGCACCTACGATATCTTTAATATACTTAACATTATGTCAATAAAATAATCGTACTATAAAATAATACTACTTTACATTCATAAATAAAAAAAAACAACAAATAACAACAATCACACATATTAGAAACACTAGATCTTAGAGTCAAAAACAAATACAACAAGGAACCATAAACATAACATTTGGACAAAAAACTTCTTATGCTACGGTACTAAACTCTACAAAATCCCAATATCCTTCAAAAATCAGAACAGCCATAATAAATTTAAAAATCAAATAAAACACTGGATACGTTACATACGGAGATCTGAAATAGAAAACATATTAACTCCAAATATATACTACGGCCGAAACCACTCAACTGCACTTAAAATACCTCACCTTACAATTATTTTATTTTTTTCATCAAGCACATCAATTTAATATAATGTAATTTCATATTTTGTAAATGAAATCTCAGCGAGGATATCATTATTTGTTATTTTGTTATAAAAAAAAGAAGATAATAAAAATTGTGATATTGATGTACTAAATATATTAACAACATCAAAGTATTTGTTCCCCATATGTTGAATCCATCGCATTGGAGTATAATATTTCGACGATGAAGTAGAATTGTTACAATAGTATGATAGGTACTGTCATGTAACTGTCGTGCCAGGAACATGAAAAGAAATTAAATATAACAGTTCAGGTGTATAAAATATTGAATTAATTATTTTAAACAAACTTGTAAAATCGCAAATAATTCTACTTTCATTACTAGATTTAATGAATGTAGTGGGTAATCGTAATCTAGGCATGCTTTGGGAATACCTATTCTAAAATTTACGTATCGTAAGAAATTTTGTTGGATTCTTTGAATCGTGTGTGAATGAACATCTTAATTTGGAAACCAAACGGTGAAATTGTACTCGATATGACTGCTTGCTAGTGACATAATGTTTTGATTGTACATATTATTGATATTATTAAAGTCACTAAATACTCTTAAAATAAAGTTCAACATTTTGAAAGCTTTATTGGATATGGTTTCTATACACTTTATAAAATAAAGTTTCTTATCAAACCATATACTCAAGTCATTAATTTCCAAGACAGAAACTAACGAACCTTACTAATGGAAAAATCAAACATTATTGCATTAATTATTCGATAAAACCTCATAATTTGGCACTATAGGTCAGCAAAAAAAACTAAAAGAACCTCTCAAGTCGGCACGCACCGCCGGTAAGAAATGCTTCAGGCTGCGGCGGTGCGCTCCATTCGTTCGCGGTCGGAAGAATTTGGGCTACATCGGCAGCCGCTTCACCCCCCTTCGCATTTCACGCGCGGGAACAACTTTTTAGACTGATTTTGCTAGGAACGTCGACTCTATTTATATACCTCTATGATTACTCCATATAATTTGAGTACAATTTCATTCACTTTTACCTGATTCTCAACCCACAATTTCTTTGTACGAAACCAAGGACCTTAACGCTCTATGAGGGATCTTGTATTCCAGGAGAGTTCTTTACTTATTATTCCGACAATCCAAACCTTCTAAGCATCTTTTCCTCAATGTTTTTTAAAAATTATTTATCCGAGTACTGCACAAGAGTCCCAACCGTCTAAAGCCAGTGAGACTGGCGTCCCCAATTGTGGTATGTTGTGAGGCTGAAGGTAGTGGGGAGGTGAAGGAGATGGGTAAGAGGAAGTGTGGGGACGTACCTGGCTATTCAGATCTGGTCACCAAGCACGGCTAAAGCCATTTAAAACAACGTTTCGATTCTGAATGGTGGTCTTTCACCAGAACGATACTGAAAGTATCTACCACTCTGGAACGTGCCGCAAATATATAATATATATTATTTTTAATTGATAAATTGTGAAGTAATACACGTTAATCAATTAAAATAATATGATTTCCTAATGCTATAAATTTATCCGGCTGGTGTTATTATGACAAGGTATTGTTTTAAATTTCACCACACTACCAATGCCATTGTTTTCTTTTAATTCCTCGGATCTGCGAATGCGAGTGTTTGGATTTCTCTAGAAGCATAGATCCACCAGTTCTGTGTCGTATTTTTATTATTGCATGTATTATTTTCACACTTATAATTGGTGTACCCAAAATAATTCGGTTTCGCGAATCGGCGCACATGAACAATGGAGGGTCGGTCGGTGACCGAACCCGAGCCGGTGCGATCGTTGCCATTTGGGTCAAAGATCCGGAAGTCGGGAATTTGCGTCGACGATGCTTGTGGTCCACTCCGAATTATTGTTGATGGATTTTTATTTATCTGTTTACAGAGGTTTCTTGAAAACGTTCAGTATCTGATTGGTAGATGCTTAAGAGGAGCGGCTGCGCTGCCTGTTTCATACATAAATTAATTTTGGATTTGAGGCAAGTTCTGCAAGTATACTGCGTACAGTAGAAATTAATAACCGTGAAAAGTTATATAAATTGGAGACTCGACGGCTTTTCAACAACCTTTTAGTCATCTTTTTGGCCTGGTAACACTTTGTTTTCTTATTTATTGTATTCATTTCGTAGAACTCCATCCAATTTTTTTATTTTTATTTAAATACTAACTTTATTTTCTTACTTTTTTTTGCTTATCTCCACGCAGAAAGCCCCGAGGAAAATGATTTCCCTCAAGGCCTATATCATCTTCCAGGATGCTGTGTGGAGGGTATTTTTGAGGAGATAAAAGAGTGAACATGGGTCTTGAAGCAACCCATGTTCTAGGAAGGAGGAAACACTTAGACCGGCACATCGTTTCACAGCCGGGCTGTTGAACTCAGAACGAGTTTCATATGACAAATGTCAAATGAAGAGATAAATTACGCCTCAGAAGAGCGTCTTCTATTTAAATACCGGTATAATTCAGACAGCATTCCCACTTGACGCCTGTGCTGTAAAGATTGCAATCCGTTTGTTAAGATAAGGGAATCTATCAAACGGACAGCCCGTTTCTGCACAGTCAAGGGTTTTTTCAGGTATTTTGAGACTCCAGACCGAATTACGTGCTAAAAAAATCACGTTCAAAAATAAAATTATCCGGTATCACTCAAATCATTTCTGTTGTCAAATTATTGATCCTACCAACTCAATTTACATGGTTCTACACATTTCTACTTGTTGGGTAACTCGTAAAATGTGTGTTTTGTATCCAACAATAAAGTTTGCGCTCGAATGATCAAACGATTATCAAAACGAATCCATTCCCATTCAAGTCGGCTGCACCAATAAAACCCTCTCGGGCCGTGTTGAATATGCAATATATTGTGGTGTAACGTTTCGTTTTGCTACTTTGTTGGATTCACGGCAAATTAACCTACACATATGTGTTACTTGAGTTCGTTTTCAGGAAGTTAGTTTCCATTTGAATGAGTCAAAATCATGAAGGTGTAAGTGACAAAACATAAAAAATGTTACTTTACAAATATTAACAAAAAATCATAAAGGTGTAACGGCCGTTCTTCCCAACCCTACTGAGCAACTCTTGAGCCGAAATTTTCTCTCAACACTGTTCAAATACACAAATACTCTCTTCCATTATAATCATTTTAGGATATCGATTTTTGTGGATTAAGTTCTCCTCAACAGAGGACTAGTTATAAAAAGTGTCAACAGGGTGAACAATTGTCAAACGTCATTATTGGTTCGCGATCTATTTATCTCGATTCAAATATTGAATGACAAAGATTTATTTCCGTTTTCGAATGTCAAAACATGTTTTTGTATGTTTTAAATAAAACTGAAGAGAACCTAACTTATTTTACTTATTAAAAGCTGCGTTTTGTCTTGTTTTTTTACAAAAGAGAAACGTCAAATGTCAAATATATGAAGGTAAAAAATAACATTTACTTTTTACACGTAACCTCAATTTTTTATGCGTGTGACAGGTCTCTTTAAAACCCTTTTGGTTGTTAAATTTCCCCTCGCATATTAGTAATAAAATTACATAAAATATGTTAAAAATGCATTTAACTTTTATTCCGGAAAAATAGACATAATGAATTTAAAATCCTTAAATCTAAAAACCAAAGTGTACAACTGAGTTCGGATGGAGATGAAGATTCCTTGAAACATGGTTCGAGGGAAAATTCATCGTTTTTGTTTCTGTAACGGTACAAGTCTAAGGGGCAATTTCAAAATATATCTAAATAAACTCTTCGTTAAGTGTTCGTTAATTATCTTTAATCATATGGATAACAGACCGATGAACCGGCGACCGTCACCACAAATAATATGGTCCCAAGTAGTTATTGATGAGCTAGCTTGGCAACATCGGTATTTTCAAACCATTATCCCATCTGTCTACTGTTTCTACGGAATCGCAAACGCCAAACATGCTCCTGCAAAAATTGCATGTTTAGTGGTGTGACCCACACCCACCTCCCAAATTAGAAGATGAATATGATGCGAGTAAGTAAAAATGTTTCGTAATATATTTTGAGGGCGTATATTAAAATTACGGTAAATATGCAGAGGATACATACCGTGTAGTCCTTCGACAGATTTCGTCTTTGATTGGTCGTGGATTATATTCACGGCAGTGGCGTGCAACCCATAAAGTCTGAAAAGCTGCGCCTACCCCGAGAAAAATGAACCATTGAAGGAAAGTTTTTTGATCAAAATATATTTTTTCCATAAATTTATAAATATTTTTTTTTCGTTCTACTTTGAAAAATTGTTTCTATATGACAAATTTACACCTCATGGTAAGATAATTAAATGGTCATTTTCGAATTCACTGCACATAAATTCATACCCGATGAAAAACTACACACAACCTACCTCTGGTCATAGATCAATGCACGCCACTGATTCACGGTATTCTTCGTGAGTCGAAATCGCGAACTGAAGTCAACACCTCCAAAAAATTAACACGAGTTCTTAGAACTCGTGGTTTTTAGTATTGCCGCTCTCTCGTGTCTTCAATTATGGCAAAATCCTCAACAAAATTCGCAATAAACACAATAATCGGCTCACTTCACCAGCAGCTGTCGGAATATCTTGACGTTTGACGCTATCTTTAAATCTCATAAATAGCTGCTATTTGTCGGTTCGAGCTCGAGTTAAGTTATATCGTATTTTTTGTGGCATTTAGCGTTATTGAGAGTATGTGAATCGCAAATATATTTTTTTCTACAGATAGCGCTCTTTAATAACTTATTGAGATGTTATTGCCCCTAATTCCAACAAAATTTCGTCACATAAGGGTGCAAGTGAAATTAACTTTTTTTTTCGAAATACTCGTGATTAATATATTAGATTAATTTCTGTATATTCTTATCTTTCAGTGAATATGAGCTTTCTCGTGACGTTTCACTGATACAAGCTAGTGGTGGGCGAAGCGGCTCGGTTTAGTGAGCTGGATCACTAAATCAGCTCTTTGTAGTGTACCGGTTCGGTGATCCGGCTCGTTTGAACGACGATTCGCGTCCCCCTGCACGATGCCCTCTCCCTCGCTCCCTTGGCCTTCCTAAAGTCGTCCTTAAGACGCTCTTACACGATACTTTTTCGTCTAGTTTTCATGTGGATTGTCTTTACAGAGAGCTGATTTAGTGATCCGGCTCACTAAACCGAGCCGCTTCGCCCACCACTAATTCACATTCGTTCTATAATATATTTATATACGTATTATGCATGGGTATATTAATTTAACGGCGGGGTTTATTCCTGTGTTTGGCGCCCTAATTAATTTATTTATAATTTATTTCCCCAGTGAGCGACCGCACTTTATGAGATAAACTGGTTGGATGCATCTGACATGGATTCGGAATCCTTGATGCGGAAACCGAAAGGGAGGATAAAGTCAGTCAAATGAGGAAAATCGGGTCACCCAGACCAACGGGACTATGGAAATGAATTATATATTCGCGATACTTATATAAGCGGTTTCATTGCAGTAGTTACAATAGTTGTATTTTTTTTTTGTAATAGCTATGCAATGGGTCTAGTAATAGAGCGATTTCATCTCACTGGGTTATTTATTTAACATCAACGGTATAAATATACCATAAACAATACTTACATGTCAGACAAGCGTAAGAATATAGCAAAAATAATTTAAAAGGGTAACTATTAAATGTGGCATTAGGTCGTACAATGACATCAGAGAGTATATACAGAATAAAAGTTCACGGAGGAAATAAAAGTAAAAGATATGAGTACATATAAAACATATAGTAAACTTAAGTTAAATTAATATCGTTTGAAAAGATATAATAGTATAGCCTTCTTGTTCTTACCTTCCGTGCAGTTAAATAGGTCCGCTAATATTACTAACTTCATGTGATGTAGGTACAAGCGAGTGTTTGTAATGGTCAGTCCTGGTATTGTTACATTTATACAGGATTTTGGAAAGAGTGGCTCTCGTAGGTGTATGAAATTGAATGAGATTAATTAAATCGGGGCTGTCTATAATATCATTTACAATTTTGAACATAAATGTCAAGTCGGAAATAATACTTCGATCTGAGAGATTTAGTAAATTTAGTTCTCACATCAAGTAATTATTGTCACAATTTATTGTCGTGAATCTTATGATGGAGTTACATAATTACAGTTGTTATGATTGTCAGGACTAGATATCGCATTATAATATGCATTTACATTTTTGCATACATGCATATGAATAATTATATAATATTATCCACTTGTGTATTATGTATCATGTAGATCAGGCTATTACTATTTTTATTTAAATAAAAAAGTAGTATCTACAAATTAAAAACCTTTCCCTTTAAAACTTCTCTGGGTCATGCACTTATACATTGTTAAACATACCTATATATCATGTTCTTTTTTTTCTTTCTGTACACAAAATCATTTAAATGTTAAAATATGTAAAAGCACATTGGGGCGTTAATAAATAAAATAAATAATGCATATTTGTAGTCTCGTGCATTGCTCTATGACCAAATGTAGGCTGTGTGAAGATCGGGTATGAATTATTGTGTATTGCATATTTGAAAATACCCATTTTATTATCGTTTTCCTCTGTTGTAGCCAACTGAAAAAATAAACGCACAAATTACGAAGTAATGAAAAAAAAACATTTTTTTGGTCAGAAATTTGTCGCATTTTTTTTTCTTGAAAATATTTCTATGGTTCGTTTTCTCACAGCTTTTCAGCCATTATGGACTGTACGACACTGCACATTTGAGCCTTTTTGGTCATTAGTGCAAATTTGAGCTTTTTTGGTCGTTAGTGCACATTGAGCCTTTTTGGTCGTTAGTGCATATTTGTGCCTTTTTGGTCGTTAGTGCATATTTGTGCCTTTTTGGTCGTTAGTGCATATTTGTGCCTTTTGGTCGTTAGTTCATGTTTGTGCCTTTGTATCTGTTCCAATGGGCACATTCCTTTTTTATCGCATATTGCAGAGTGGTAGATACTTTCAATATCGCCCTGGTAACAGAACGCCTTTCAGAATCGAACCGTTGCTTGAGATGGCTTTAGCCGTGTTTGGTAACTAAATCTGTATAGCCAGGCACTTTCCCACCTTCCTTTACCCCATCTCTTTCATTTGAGGAGGGTCACCACCTTCAACTTCAGAACATATCCCAATAAAATTGGAGACGCCATAGTCTCACTGGCTCTAGACGATTGGGAGCAGCTGGGACTCTTGTGTGGTACTCACGTAAAAAATCATTAGGCATGTATTTTTTCATTGATAGTGCGTATTATGACATTGTTAGTGCATATTTCGCCATTTTAAATTATGTGCATTTTTTTATTTTATTTTATTTTAAACCCCCAGAGGGCTTTTACATACAAATACATAATTTTTAAATCAGGCCAAAAATAAAAATAGAAAACATGCACAAAAGTTAATTCCACTTGAAATAAGAAACAAAGGAAAAACTGCACCAAAGCTAAAAATACACAAATAAATAATGCACTATCCACAAAGTCAACATTAACATTAATAACAAATAAGTAAATATCTAAAAAGTTTTTGTTAACAAGAATTTATAAACTAAGTAGAAATAATTCGTTCATATTTTTTTTGAAATTTGCCAAGTATTTGTTACCAAGACTGTGTAAGCGTTGAATTGGGGAATGCAAACTGTAGTTGGAACGGGATATACATATGTAAAATGTTAATGTTCATAATAATCCAATATCCATAATTGGCACGAGTCTGGAAATAAATGGACCGATATCATCACAGTATTTACAATTATTGTCATTAGCCTGGTAATGGAGCGATCTAATCGCGGTAGGTTGTTTGGGAAAAAAGCTTTGTTTCACGGAGACTCAATGAAAGGGAAAAGACTTTAAGCACACAGTAACATGAAACAAACTATGTGAACATTCTGTTTACCTCTAATAAATTATTCTGTTTGGTCAAATGGATATTGACTTTCCTTTATATCTCTTTTCCGTTTCAACCCTCCGGGTACTACCCACCCTCTGTAATCACGATGGCATGAATGTTACATATTTTATATCCTATGGCGGAAAAACAAATTAGTGAAAAATACTGAAACTACATTTTGTAAAGGGTTGAATCGTGCAGAGGACTTCTTTTTAACCTTTTTTCGATTTTTACGTTTTTCCAGGAAAAATGATGAATGCTACGTTTTTTTTGGTTTCTTCATTTTTTTATTAATCTTCATATTTAAAAAAAATTAACTTTATAGAGTTTGTTTGTTTATAATTTATACGTCTAAGGAAGGCTTTTACACAAAGGTGATACATTGAAACATGTATCTATATAAATGGTCCCCAAAATGATATTTCTAACTATCGACCAATTAATCTTTTAACAATGCTTTCAATAATCTTGGAAAAAGTGAAAAATTGTTACCTTTTGGGATAATAATAAAATATTATTATTAACACAATACGGGTTTACGGAAAACCTGGGTACTAGTGACGCTATAGCTAAAGTAACAAATACAATTATACACAAAATGGATGAAGGTAAAAAATGCTTGGCAGTTTTCACTGATCTTCAAAAAGCTTTGGATACAATTGACCATAAAATACTATCTTTAAAACTTACAAAAAATTGGAATGACAAAATCAACTTTAAACCTACTTGGGAGTTACATGTCTGGTAAAGAACAGTTTATACAAATTGGTAAAAAAAAACAGCAAAACTCTGCCAATTACGTATGGTGCCCCCAAGGAAGCGTATTAGGACCAATTCTATTTCTCATTTATATAAATGATCTTATCAATCTTCCCATCAAAGGATACATTATTATATCTGCAGTTGACACTGTTATTATTTTTCATGAACAAGATTGGACAAATACCTTCAAAGAGGCAGAGCATGACTTGGCTGTATTTCATAACTGGTTAAAATTGAACTCGCTTACATTAAATGTGAGTAAAACTGAATATCTAACATTCTCAATAAACAAAAGAGGCCAACCAATGAATGAGCACACTCAAATTACATTAATGTTAATACAATTTACCTAATTGCACTTGCCCACATGCAACCAAAGCTAAAAATATTAAATATCTTCGCATCTTAACTGATGATAAACTCCACATTAACGGAACTTCAAAAAAGCTAATAAATCTCATCTATTTTTTCCAAAAAAATTACGAAATATCTTATCAACCAAGAATCTAAATAGAGTATATAATGCTTTATGCCACTCTCATTTGGAATATGGAATTTTCGGATGGGGCTCAGCTGCATCAAATTACATAAAACCACTAAATACAACTCAGAAATGCACCATAAATACCATTTTAAAGGTCCCCATAAGGACGTCAACAGCGGAAATTTTTAAAGATTTCGATGTTCCAAGCATACACAAAAATCTTTGCCAAAAATATTCAGGCTAATCATTTCAAAAAGGACAAAATGGCTATCACTCCTCATAATCATAATACCAGAGCAAAGCAACTAGACAAGCTAAATGTACCTAAGTGTAATACTACTTTTGGACAAAGAAGATCTGAATTTTTAGCTGTAAAATTATTTAACAAACTCCCATTTAGAATCAAACAAAGTAATTCAATCAATAATTGCATTAATTCCAGCAAAACTGGCTTAATTAATGAACAAAAGAAGAACAGACTATTCTTAAAACATCATCATAGAAGTTACTGGAAATACCCTACCCAAAGTATACCCTGAAATATAGAAGTCTCTGAAACCCCCTTATTCAAAACCCAGTTCGCCTCAGCGCAGGATCTCGTAGTGAGGAGGACTATGAAAAAACTTCTATCATATACATGTATTTTTTCTATTTATACCGTACCTTAAAATATCTAAATTATATATAAATTAATAAAATTTAAAAAAAAATACTGTGTACATAGGAAAATATCTGTTTTGTATGGGAAAAATAACAGTAAATCTAGATTTTATTATAAAATAGGTAAATACAAAATGTAGGTAGATGCAATTATAAAATAGTTATGAATAAACAAATACATGTATGTACGAGTATAGTGGAAGTGTTACAACTGTAAATACAAGTACAATAAGAGAGAATAAAGTTTTAGTTTATTCATTTCAACTTTGTATTTCAGTCATTCAGATTTTAAAATATCCGAACACCAATACTCGATTTATTACCGAGGCTAGGAAGTCTGTACGAACGAGTTAGAGGCAAAGCTATTACGAAATAGTTCTTCATGAAATGGAACTATACTTCTTGTATTCTACTAGGTACTCTGAACATCGGCATTTCTAACAGGTCCGGAGTATCAAATTATGTAACAGAGTGAGTCACTAACAATTTTTCTGTCGGACAAATTTTTTAGTACAAGGAAATTTAAAAGATAATCATATATAATTTGTTCTGGGGGTATACCTAATTTATGGTTGATGAATCTCAAAAAATTATTTTGTACTCTCTCAATTTTATCTATACGGATTTTATAATATGGACTCCAAAGAGTAGAATTAAATTCTAACTGACTTTTAACCATTGTTTTTATTTTAATGTAAATCTTTTTCTATAATGTTATTATTAAGTTCTGCAAGTATTTTTAGTTTTTTATTATTGTGACAGCTGTTTCGGCGTTTAAGGCCATTTTCGAACTGCGGTTAATCCACATTGTGACGACTTATTTATTTATATGATTTTATTTACTCCCACTCCATTCTAATTAATTATTTGCGATTTAACATGTTTATTTAAGATTGTTAATTTAATGTTTTATACCCCTGAACTGCTATATTTGATTGCTTTGCACATACCTGGAAGGACAAGACAGTTCAATTTCAGCGTCGCAATATTGTTCCCCTATACGACGGATTCAACATCTGGGGAACAAATACTTAGATGTTGTTGACATATTTGGCACATCAATGTTACAGTATAAGCATGCATTAGTACGGTTGTTTTCATCAAGTAGAGCTAGCTTATTTGAAACTATTTAACTCTGGATAAAAGCGTCAAATTATGTTGTTTCTTTTTAAGATATCTATTATATTATATATGTACCTTTTCAATATTATTTGTAAATGTCCATGTAAAAGCCTGTAATGGGCGTAAATAAATAAATAAATTAATAAATTAATAATGAATGTAAGTACGAGACATCATCCCTAAATATGACACAGGCTCTGAGGGAAATGCTTTTGTGCATGGCCTCCTGTTTGGAGTTAATATATTTTTTTAGGGTTGGTAATGCCGAGGCGAACATTGCGTTTCCTTCACCGGTCAATAAACGGAATGAAAGCAACAGTTTGAATACACAATTATTATGCATTCAGCAAGATTGACTGGTGGACGCAGAACAATACGAAACATGCCCATTCCGGATCAATGCGCTCCTATGTGTCGCAGTGAACTCCCAGCAATGTTATGCTACGCTACGCTACACTGTACTATGCCAAGCTAGCGATGCTACACTGTACTATGCTAAGCTATGGCTACATTGGCTACGCTATTCCGGCGTGCGGTGCATCGACGCTTTATGCCAAGAGCGAGCGCATAAATAACCCACGACAAGTGTATTGGTTTAGTGCTTGTATTGTGAGACAGGATCAGCGCCCTCTCAGGGTTCAGCGATCTGGAGAGACGGCCGTTTACCGTTCATTCGTTCATTGGGATTCTTGATACCAAGGACACCGGGGTGTAGGGTACTGTCAAAACAAGGCAGGATATATATCAAATTGGGGTTTGGGTCCCTTTTCTGTCTTAGGTGCTGTGTAGGCGATAGGGACCGAATCGGGTAAAGTATTTTCGAGCGAGACTGTTGAAGAAAAAAGGATCAAAACTTTGAAATTTGTAGGATGCTTTCGATTTAAATTCTCAAGATTGAGGAAATTTAAAGTACTTTTGAATTTTGAATCGGAACGATTGAGGGAAATGGGATTCCTTCTATTAAAGGAGCTTCGAATTTATATATATATATTTTAAAAAGATTGGTATTCACTTTGTGACGTCATTATTAATAAATTAATTAAAAATTACTTTGTATTCACCACTTTATTAATATACACATATCAACATGTTTCGAAAGCGATGCTTTCTTCGTTAGGAATGTACAGAATACTAAAAAATAATAATGTCAAGTATAGACAAATGATAAACATAGAACACAATAATGTAAGAATAGACGAAATAAAAACGTAAGCAAAAATTAATTAAAGTTGGAAAGTAATTAATCAAAAATGTTAATAAAAAAGTATTATAAAACATTGAATAACAAATTTGTATCCGAAATTAAATTATGTTTATCGTATTGCGTAATAATGCTATAATTATTTTGAATTAATAAATAATAATTCCGACGCCTCCCTCTCCCCGTTAATACAATATATTTACTTTTAATTTTAATTTAACCATATGCTTATGCGCTGTGTTGTGTTGTCCATTTCCATTGTCTATATTATCTATTGTACAATGTCTTTCCATTTTGGATGGATGCTATTGTGGAAAGTAATCGGTGAAAAGTTAAAATAGATTTATTTATTATGTTTATTATAAAACACAAATATTACAGTAACTTTTACAATCTCTAAGATGAGTAGTCATGCAAAGCTGCCATATGCAGCTTGTCTGAAATTTGGATTGATACAATTGGGGACAAAAATATCAAATCTATGAAACAGTAAAATGGATTTAATTTTTTTATTTTTTATTATGGAAACAAAACAGTACATTTTTACAGTGAGAAATAATTTTCAGAAATTAAATTTACAAAGTAGGTAACTATGATATGTTTCCTTGTAATTTCCGGGTGACATGTGTAGTGTATAAGTGTGTGTACGTGTGAATATGCTTGTAGGTGTGAGAAGTGGTGATCTACATATTATAGAAGGGATTCCATTTGTGTGCGCATTGAGCAGTTTATATTATTGCCAAAATGCTCCTTTTAAATGTGGCCAGTGAATCAGAAAAAATATCAATGTTTGAATTGTTTAGGTTAATATTATTGAATGAATGAAGAGCACGGTTAGTTGGTGAATTTGCAGCTGCATTTATTTTGTAACTATGCGTGTGGAATAGTGCTGTATGGCGGGTACGTCTCAAAGTTATGTTGAAATTAATTAGGGACAGAAGCTCGGTAGAGTCGATATTATTATTTAGAATTCTATATGGAAATGTTAAATCCGCTAGTGTTCGCCTTGCTTGGTTGCCAAGATTGAAAGGTACATTGAAAGTTTTTTTGAATGTGCAGGTGAGATATTTTATAAATTTCTTTTGAATGCGTTCTATACTATCAACGTAAACTTTATATTATCGATTCCAAGTTGGTGAGGCATATTCCAGTGGACTTCCTACTAGTGAAAAATATAACATTTTGATCGTTCGCGGGTTCCTGAACACTTTGCTTACGCGTAAAACAAAACCAAGCATTTTGTATGACCTGTGAACAATTTAATCAATGTTCTTATTAAATATAACTTTTGCTATCTACGAAAACAAATTTATGTTTTCTACCAGCTGATGTGTACCCGACCTTGCTCGGGATTTTTTTTTTATAAAGTTTTGACGTTGTGAATTCTTGCTTGTCATTAAGGTACCATAATTGATTTGACAGCGAAAGTAACTATCTCCAAATAAATAAACATTCATTTGAATATTTTATTACGTTTTCAAAATATATCTAAATCATAAAGATCTTAAGTAGGTACCTACTCGTGTTTTCCATTTTGAAAATATTCTACCCAAAAAAACCTTCTTCTTTTGAATATGCAATCTGTTTCTAAGCAGAGTGTTATATCTTTGGGCTAACCTAAATAAAACATGGCGGGTTTAATGATTTTCATACTAATTTTAAAACGTTATGGCAACAGTTTTACATATTGGATTTCATTCCAATTATTTTCTAAACCTTCCCGGCACTAATAAAAACAAAGTGTGCTATTTTCAGCAAAACCGGTCAAGTAATTTTCGAGAAAATCGAGAAC
>JAHDVE020004820.1:0-97793 GCA_022606495.2 Halesus radiatus | reverse complement strand
ATTTAAAAATTTTTAGAATTTGATATTTTTAAACAATTTTTTTTTTTTAATTTTTTAAAATTACAAATTTTAATTTTACATTTAACGTTCTCCTCTAAACTATAATTCTCCTCGTTTTTGCTTTTTATCAAACTGTGATCAGATTACGAGCATATCAACATTACCGTTATAACTGATCACAATATGAACATCAAAACATCACAATTGTACGGTACATATACAAAAACTATATTTCGAAGGCAATACTGGTACACATACGACCCTTTAATCTGTTCCCAAAGTTCTTTGTAGGGGTATGGAATATAGGTCAATAAAGGCCGAATAACTTTTTCACAATGAATGCTTTATTTAAGTAGTTTCTCTATTTACATGATTTTTCGCTGAAACAATTGACGTATATTCAAAGTGATTGACGTCTTTGAGATTAATAGAAACACGTCAGTTAGGACATTTTTGATGATTTAGTTGACGTCATTAACGTCCCAGAAAAGGTGACGTCAACAGCTGCCATTTACGTCTTTAAATGCGTCATCTGAATCGCAGAAGTACGTCTCCGTAGTACGTGTGGTGAGGCACTTATGCATGTGATTACGTAGGCGCATCTGTGCCGTTATATGTAGGTAGTCTGATTTGGACGTTCGATATAACAATATTAAGTGAAATGGGCGGAAAATCGGCGTTTAACGGGGACCATTCAATTCTCAAAAATTCAAAATGATTGCGCTGATCGTCGATTTGTTCATCATTAGATATGATGAATTTTAAAACACCCCCCTAAGATGAGTAAAAATAAAATATAATTCAGAGGGAAACTAAAACTTGTCCGAAAGAAAACCATATCCATAAATAAGAAATAAATTTAACACCCCTATTTCGGAGAAATTTCACGGAATCAGCATTATGCAAACGAATACCCATCTTCTTCGCCCTTTTAATTTTTTCCTTCTTGACAGTTTATCCCACAAATCTGAACCCTTTCACAGCTCCGGCCTTTGTAAATATGTAAATACAACTTTTCGTTTATTCCATAACGGCTCCCTTAATCTATATGAAAATCTTGCTATTAAATAATTTTTGCTATAGTTTTAACATAATTCTTAGATTTGCATGATGCCCTTGAAGTTATATTTGTCAAAAATGTTAATTTACCAATGAATATTGTTATTATTACTGCAGCACGTGTGGAAATACTTCAGATCACATTGGTAACAGTAGCAGTGGCGTGGAATACATATGTGCTGAAATGCTGTACCTACCCCATAGAGCAAATAATATATAGAGACGCCCTAATACGTAGGGCAAAGAAACGAAAATAAGTCGTAAATAAGTAAAAAGGTTCGGATTATTTACGAAAACAATTTTTTTAAGTAGTCAGTTTGACCATTTTTATAAATGTTTCGTATTTTGCTTACAGCAGAATAAAACCCCGCGACACTAACTTGGTCAGCAATGAATTAGGGTGGTGCCAAAATGAGTGTCACGTATTTTTTCGTGTCTTATTTAAGGAACTTGTACTTTTATTTATTCATTTGGTCAAAACAATCAGCGAATAATAATTTAGTTCATGTGAGACTTTGGAATATAATCTATATAGTATGTGTTATAATACAATAATAAATTAATTAAAAGTTACTTTGTATTCACCACTTTATTAATGTACACATATCAACACGTTTCGAAAGCGATGCTTTCTTCATCAGGAATATATGGAATACTCAAAAATAAAAATATCAAGTACATACAAATGATAAACACAGAACACAATAATGTAAGAATAGACAGATTATAAACATTAACAAAAATTGATTAAAGTAGGTAAGTAATTAAACAAAAATTAAAGTAATTTCTTAATAATGACGGCACAAAGTGAATACCAATATTTTGAAGAAATTATATTTTATAATATATTTTGCGATACACAAGGCGTGTTCAAATGATATTTGATGAATTAATAAATTATTACGGTTTTGAAAATTGCTTGGAAGTTAATTGTAATATTCTCATTTTTACACATCATGTATTCATCTCATTTGAAAATATTTCAGCTGCCAAATTTCGTGTTACCGAGTAGACTAAACATTAAAAGAAGAAATCCACTTTCAACTTCCATTTTCCTACAGCTTTTTGGATGCCGAAAGTGCTTTAAGGTTGTAACAGCGCTTCTTTTGATGGAGTGAGCGCTTAGGGCTTAAAAGAGTAAAGTTGAAACTTGCATTGTAGGAAAAAGTGGAATATTAAAATTTCGGTAAGTTTGGTTAGTTCTGTGGGTATTTATGAAATCTCAACTGATGTTAGGTAGCTTGACAATACGACCCCTTGAAAAATTGGTTCCATCTAACGCTAACCCTATTCTGAGATAACGGGCTTCAAAGATTTAAATGGCTGTATTTCAATACTTATTCAACTTTATATTATCATGAGTATGCAGATACAGTTAATTGTAGGTTCTTAACTGATTTTACGCAAATTATAGTGAATAACTGATGGAGTTGGAACTTTTAAGACTTTCTAATTCCGATAATATTCATTAGATTTTGTTGGTGCTATAGAAAAAATGAAGAATGATGCATTTGGAACCATTTCCAATCAATAACTCAAATCAGTCCAAATCGTTAGTTGGAACCTTGTTATTCCAAGGGTTCTAATATTTAAACGTTTACGTATATTGTTAACTGTAATCAATACTGAACAATCTTTTTATGACGTAATTTTATTAATATTAATATTATTTTTTTTATTGGAACTTGAAAAATCTTACAGTCAATATGGAAAGATAGCCGCCATAAATATATCGGAATTAATTAAAGATGATTCTTACAGTTTTTAAATTAAATAGGATATATCTTCAATAATTTTTCTGTGGCTTCATTATTAATGTAATTAATAAGATTTTCATTATTTGCACCACTGTTTAATGTATAAATATCAACGTGGTTCGCAGGCGAAGCTTCTCCTTATCAGGGTACACTGAATACTAAAAAAATAATGACAAGTATAGACAATTAATAAATATAGAAAAATAATCATGTAAGAATAGACAAATTACAACATAACAAAAATAAAAAATTAGGGATGAAAATAGGTAAATACCTAATTAAATAAAAATATTAACATAATTGAACCAAAAAAATTATCAATTTTTTTTTTTTTGATTTTAACATAAATAAGGTCTTCAAAATAACGAGGCATAAAAATTAAATTCGTAATAGTTGTATATTATTGTTAAAATGTACATTAATGACATTTTAACATAAAGTTATGAGAAAGCTATTTAAAAAAAAAAAAAAAAACAAAATAAATATTGCATCGTAAAACTTAATAATTACAAGTACCAGCTTCACATTTTTACTAAAACGTAAAATATGTCAAACAAATAAATTTACTTATAGATAGTTTCTATTTTTAAATATTTTACCTTTCGCCTAAATCAATAAATACATCACATTAAAGTAAAAAAAATATTCGTAACGTTGTTAGTTTATTAAAATTATGTATATTTGGAAGAATGAAAACGATAGAACACTAATTATATTTATAGTGTGTTTTTGCTGTAACTAAAATACTTTTTATTAAATATTATCTAAATTGCGTATGAGAAGAGCTTTGTATATATGAAAATAAATGAAAATGTTTACTCTTAAAAACATCATCAACAATATTGTTTACGTTGGAGAGTTTTCGGGTGAAAAATGGTTCATAATGCTAACCATGCAAAACGAGTTTTTCAATTTTGTTAATATTCTATTATTTAAAATTGATGAAACGTGGAATATAATTTTCAAAAACAACAAATTTGTATAAGGATTTTTTTGGAAGGAAGTCATGGTAGTCGAATATATGACGCGAATGTGAATGGAAGAAGAAGCCGTAGACACCCGAGGAAGACATAGAGCGATCAAGTGAACAAAACATTTATATATGCATATATATATATTTTTTTTGTCTTGTTACATAGCAATCCCAAGAGTTATAAAGCTTATTTTGGGACAAGATGAAATTGTATATTACACAAGTGATACAACAAGACTGAAGTAGAAATAACACAACAACACAAAACAAGAGTAATTATATATATGCAAAATTTTGTAGAAAAGTATACAAGTTCAACGAAAAAGTATAACAAAACAAAAGTGGCTATCCACAAATAATAAAATTAAAATACAGAAGTTTTGTAGAAGAATACATAGATAAACAAATAAAGATCGAAAAAAACAAAACCAGAAAGAACCATGTGTTCAAATAAAAGCTGATACGAATGATTTTATATATTTTTTTAAGAACCCGTAGAATCAGTAAATAAATGTAATCCGTCTTACAGAGTAATAAACCAACCCGAAAGTAGTTTTAAAAACATAATAGTAAACAATACCATCAGCAATAAAACAAGTTTCAAGTCATAAATAAAAATAGTATTAGAAATCAGGGGAACTCACTCCTGACATCGATGCTATATAATATACCATAGATTTAGTTTTAATTGTGCCACTCTGGCGATACCCGTGATAGGGTGAAACTGGTCCGGTCGAAAATAAATAAGTGGTAAATATAAAAAAGGTTACAAAGGTTTTTTAATAAAACAAAATCATTTTATAATGGAATTCCACCATGAATTGACAGTTTCAAAATGGGAAATAAATATTGAATGATTTTGTAAATTTACATTTACGGAATCATTACACAACATGTACAGCATCAATTACTAATCATAATTTATGAGAAACGCGGGAAGTGTTCATACAGATCCACGTAGTGAACATTTACAAATATTAGTTTATTAATTATAATTTATGAGAATTTAAATTTACAAAATTATTACAGAACATTTACAAAATCAGTACATTAATCTATGAAAAACGCGAGGAAAAAAATCAAAAACGAAAAACAAACCATGAACCAAAATAGGTCTTGCAGGAAAAATTTCCAGCTTTTTACTTAGTTTCTACGCTTAAGGAGTACCTACCTACACATACTAGGGTAAATAGAAATACGGGGGAAAAAACATAACCAAACAAACAAACATGCAAACAAACAAAATACGAAGAAAAAACATAAATAGATAATTATATTAGATATTTTCACTTTTTACATTACTATTATTTTTTTATTCGTTTGGCTGATTACAAATATATATACGAGTATATATAAACATGGGAGCGAGTTTATAGTGTGTAGGCAATATATTCCAAAAATTTTATCCCATGCTTTGTAGTGTGTGTTAGAGGAATACGAATTTTACTATTATTTCGAGTATTGTGTTGCTAAATGCCCTGGTTGTGTAGTGGTTTTATGTTAGTGTGTGTTAATTGCTGAGCGATTTATAGTATAGTGCTTACGATTTCTTGTCTGATCGGAAGAATGTCGGAATCTAAATAAATATCCCTGACATGAGTGCCCATGGAAGACCAAAGACATTTCTGGGTGCTCGGTTTTGAACCACCTGCAGGTCAGTTATCAGCCTCTTAGAGGCATAGCCCTAAATACAGCAAACATTAGATAGATGGGAATAAACCATGGTATAATAAACCGAGTTAGTAGTTAGGTAGTGAGCAATCGTTGTACCATATTAACTTCGATTTATTTTGCATATAATTGCCCGACTCAAGGACCGTGTGGTACATGGTCCTTGAGTCGGGCCATGTCAAGAGTCAGAATAATAGAAGAGTATTTATGAGATGATCTACGAATGTGAATGAAGCGAGGAGTGTATGCCCAGACCGATGGCTGTCTGTATTCTCTGCCTACTTTTGCGGAGAAACGGCGTGATTTTTAGTAAGTTATGAGTAGTTTATTTAGGAACCACAGCAACACCAATTTCCACCAGAAAAGTAAATTCGAAATATTGTTAATAACAATTTTTTTATCAAAGTTTACTATCATTTATTTAAGATATTTTTTCGATCCAAGGGAAGATAACTTTCTTCGAAAATGTAAAGAAATTTAGTTACTTCCATCCTAATAATTACACGAAACAGGAATTACGAATCCATTGTTAAAGTATTCCATTATCTCATGTTCCTGTTTCCATATGAAAACATAGAACTGAGAATTTCACGGGAATATCATAACAAGTTTTAGTTTACAAATACTTAATAGAATCATGAAGGTCATCATTTTGTTAAAAGCAGTGATTCCCAAAGGGGTGGTACTGTCCTTGGGCGGTCTGTCGAGTGTCGTGCTATATGCCCTGCATGGAATTACCTAAAGGTGAAGACTGTTACTATAATATCGTTTTTTTTTGGTCTTTGGTCTAATTTGTATTCAGAATATCATTATTATAAAAATAATCTTGTTCTAATGTAATTAACGGATTTCTTTTTTAAGCTTCACGTCTTGGATGTTTTATTAAAATTAAGGAAATGGGAAAAGTATGTTAAAAACTGTGTGCAGAGATGCTGCAAGAGTTGCTCAGTTCGGGGGACCGTTTTTGGTCTTTTATATTTAGATGTATAATTTGCATCATAGCTTGATAGCGAAAGTATCGTTGGGTTTCGTGACCGGGTAATCTGGCATAAAATGGTTCAGAAAGTGATTTAATTAGTTCCTTTATCAGAATAATGTTTATGTCTTTATGCAGAGCGTTAATCCTGATCCACAAAGGAGCATTTAATATTAGTCGAATGACCTTCTTTTCTACGGTTTATTAGGGTTTTATGTTTGTTTTTGCTGCGTTTCCCCAAATAGGTGCAGCGTATGAAAATATGGTGCTGATAGTGGTTTTGTATAAGAGTATTTTATTGGGTGTGAATAATTTACTCTTCTTACTAAGCATGTGGTAGAGAGAAATTACGGCGCGATTTGTGGATTTAACTTTTTTCTTGAATATGCTTTTTCCAAGTGAGTTTTGAGTCTAAAACGTGTCCTAAGTACTTGACTCGGACTATTGACTTGGTCCAAAGTACGTTCTCTCCAAATATTTTGATATTTGGGGGCCGTTTCGGCATTCTACGAGTGAAAATTGTAAAAAAAATTGTCACGACTTTCTTTGTGAATTGAGAACGAACGCACTTATTAATTATTAATTTTAAAGACCACATTATTTTAAAAATGATTAAATTGTTATTTCAATTTAGTTTATTATTGTGACAGCCATATAAAAAAAAATACTTGTAGACCTTAATAAGAATATTGTTAAATTTGATTTACTTTGAATAAAAAAAAAAAAAAAAAGTTATCTCAATTTTATCTGTCTTGTTTTTAAGTCTGATGAAATATACATACATACAAACATACGTTTTGTTTACCTTTACTTTAACTCGGTTCGGGGACCCATCGTATCGACAAGGCACCTCCAGTCGTCCTTGTTCTGCGCTATGTCAACGGCATCCGGCTATAGTAGGACATGCCTCTCGTCGAAGAGCCTCTGGAGTTGCTTCTCCCACGTATGTCTGGAGCGGCCCACTGAACATCTTTCCTCTTGAATAACACTCAAAGTTTTCAGCGGAATCCGATCTCGTGGCACTTTTATAAAGAGTACTGCAAGCACCTCACTAATATTTAAATTAATCACGATAACAATGAAAACTTTACCTATATTACTAAATTTCTTGGCATTAAACAAAGTAAACTCTTTCCCTACTTATATTCCTCTTTACGAGTCTTCGTCTCATTGCTGAGGATCCTGACTGTCATTCCAATTCATTTGATGAATCTTGCTCCTTCACTCCGTATGTGTCCTGCACTGCATGGAGAGCTGTGGACACCCACTTTCCGGACACCTGTAGTATTTGATCAGTTCAACTCATCGGTGATCTACTTCTGTTTCTCCCGTTGTCTACTTCCCTATGACCATGAGTTTTTAAAGATTCAAGTTTTCAGTTTAGCGAGCGACATGTCCAAATCTTACGATACATTGTGAGTCGACAATTAGCAGGCTGTTTTGGATTTGATCTCTTCCAAAATGGATAGATTTTTTCACCTGCTGGTTAAGGTATTTTAAGCATTCTTTTCCAGCAATACATTTCGAGGGCATCTATCTGTTAACTAATGTATTCTATTCTATTAAGCCTGGGATCCCTGATGTGTGGATTTTTTTTTTAAATCGCTACATTTTTTGAAGAACCCACAAAATTTTATAATTTAAAACTTGCAAAAACAGAGGGGCAAAATGAAATGGGACGGGTGTGAGTTTATCGATCGGTGGGTCGGAAGTTTTAAAAGTTAGGGAATCTCTATTGAAGAGGAACGTAGCCTTCTATTGAACCAACCGTTAATAAAGCCAATATTACAATCTACTTGGCATTCAATGCTGATAAGGGTAGTTTATTTGGACGAGGGAACTATTCGAGTTCCAGACAATCGCCTTTCAACCTTCAACCGCACAGTATGGAAACTAATATTCACTCAAGAGGGTATCAGAAAGTTTTGTGTTTAAACGGTACGTGACCTTTGACTTGATAAACAGTATAAAACTCTTCTGCTTAACATTAACACTTTGATGAAAAATTGAGATGTTTCAAACTAATGTAATTGATTCGTAACTGTCATATGTAGAATTCCTCCTTTAGACTGCGGTTTACTTCAACCCTTAGTTTAAAGAAACTGCTCAGTGCAATATACCAATATTTGTTGCAGGGCTGCCCAAATTTTATCAAGTATTTATGTCTTTAAAAATACGAGAATTACAACACAAATCGGAAATACAAAATACCATAAAAGCAACGCATTTTAAATATGACGTAAATTTTCTTAGTCGCGTCCTCAAATCAAAGAATTTTACTCCGTTACATACCACAGTCAAGTCACAAATGGAGTTAAAATCTATAGTAATAAATTGTTTAATGAATTTACATTTGCATCAAGGAAAGCGAAAATAACCCACATATGGCAAGAATTGGGTTTTCTCTTAATTTAAATGTTATGTAAAGTACTTTATTTCAGTTAAAATTACATTAAATACCATAGTGTTATATACGTGCAGCGATGTTTGCACAGGGGTTATTCTGCATCGGACGCGTGTAATTGACGTTAGCACGAAGAAAATTAACGAACAAACCCCCCGAGCATAACCAATTTCCCTTTCTTTGTCAGGACGTAGTATCGGTTGAAGCCACGAACCTCGAGACGTGTGGCTAACCATCAATTTCTCTCGCATGTACGGAATACATCTTGGGAACTTAATTTTCCTTTAAATTGTTCAAATTATCTTCATCTAGGTTGTCCTATTTTCATAAATAATTACTTCCAGAAGAACAGAAAATCCAGAGTGTTTTAATAGGTATCGTCATACTGAGAAACGACCATTCGGAATGGGAACGTTGCATTAAAATAATATTTGCAGATTTAGTACCGGGTGTAATTAGCCAACTAGGTGTATCCCAACATTCTTCTTACATTTCCTTCAGCCTCATAACATTCCCCGGATTAGAGATACTATAAGCCCACTGGATCCAGGCAGCTTCGATTCATATGCGATAGTCACATTAAAAACGTGTGTTTTGTATCAATTTTGAATAAAAAGGTATTTCCACCAACTCTTCGACAAGAGGAGAAAATGACTTGCGTTTCCAAATCATTTTCTCCTCCCACTCGAATTGCGAATGGTTTAGTTTAATTGATTTCGGCAAGTTGGATCGCTGAGACAGTATCTGTATGATAGTAAAAAAATGAATTTTGTTTTTAGTGTTTAACCATCTTCTACAGTTGTTCCTGATGATTTTTGGTTAACCCTTCCCTCATTCAATATCTCCGAAGCACGGAGGATACTTAAACATGCATATTTAATGTTTTGTTTCCATCCCCTAAACAGAGCAGCCCCCATCAGCAATAACTTCCTGCGGAAGCTCCAACCCTTTGTCTGGAGAATTCCTTCTCTGTCTTAATTACCAGTAGTGAGAGATCTGTCCAACTTCTGCCAAGGAAAACCGCACATACGAGTGTGATGCCGACGAAGGTACAAGTTCTCCCTCCCCTCCCTACTACCCCCAGCCACACAACCTACCCCAATTGGAAATGTTATAGTACCACTTACTCCAGATTGTTGTGAGCAGTTGGGGCTCTTGTGCATTACCCTATCTAAATCATACAGAAAACTTTTTATTACAAGAAATATACTTAACATCAGAAAAATATTCATTAAACAATTATCCATAAAACTAACTAAAATCATCACATTCCCGCATATCTCTATCATAAAACACAATATATATTACAATACGTACTACAGTTTACGCGGTGTATACGGTACTAAACTATACAACAAAATCATACTTTCCTTTAAAATCATCACGTTATTATTATTATTATTATTATTAAAGGAAGTACAGAGTCCTTTGTGTTGCGAAAAGGTTTTGAAATACGAATTATAAATTTCAGTATTTTATTGGCTTTATTGATAACTTCATTAGTTTGCTTGATGAAACTTAGTTTCAAATCCAGTATTATCCCAAGCTCTCAAATAGATTTATTTCGCTGCGAGTGATAAAAATACCGTGAAAATCGCAAATAAATTTGGAACACAGATGAATGGAAGGAATACTGTCTTTCCTACTGGTGTTTTACTTTAAGAGGAACGGCTGCGCGGCCTGGTCATACAAAAATTAATTTTGGATTTGAGGCCAAAATACTCACCTAAACCTAATGATCTTTTTTTTCATTAAAAGTATAGTAAATATCTAGTACGGATTAGAAGTAATTAATTTATTTTTGTTTTACAATATGAAATATAGGTCATTAAATGAATTGATTTTTCGCGATTTTAGAAGCACCTTTAACAATTATTTGAGGGCAAACGGTGATTTAAATAAAGTTTTATCCCGTCTACTTCGAAAACATAATTAAAAATGTTAAAATAAGCATTATGGTGAACTTTAAATTAAATTAAAATCGCCCATTACATAATTTAAAACATCGACCCGAAAAAATGTTTATTTTTAAATGTTTTGTTTTTATATTTTTATGTACGTAATCATATTTACATAGCAAATACGATATTTTTTTTATAAAATACAATAAATCCGCAAATAATTTTCTAAGTTGCCTCTAAAATTTTTTTTTTTTTCATGGCAAATACTTCTTAATTTAAAACAAAAAAAAATCTTCTCATCCGTACTAGATATTTACTAAACATTTAATTTTAAAAAATATATATCATTCAGTTTGGATGGGTATTTTGGCCTCAAATCCAAAATTAAGTTATGCCTGAAACATTCAGCGCAGCCGTCCCTCTTGAGGTATTCGAAAGAACTATCATTATTAACTCCTTTGGATCCGGTGCAAAATCGATGGTTGTATGTGAATGGCATTTTCTTCAGAAGAGTCGCTTTTACAAATCGTTCTTTAGTCCGAAATAAGTGAAATGTTTTGTTTGGTTTTCCGTTCCAACAACTGGTCCTCGATTCGCTGCACATAGCAATTCCTTACTCTGTTATAACTGCTCCAACATAGTAGTACTATTGCAACCTCGTTTTGAAGTATGTTGTGAGACTGTGAGAGTGGGGAGGGAAAGGATATTGCAAAGAGAGTGGTTGGGTTATATTAGAATATAATGCTGGTTATTCAGATCTGACAACTCAAACGAATCAAACAACAAACAGGATACTGTGAGTATCTCATCTACCACAAAATAAGTGAACTGCTCGGATTACAAATACAAATAGACGATTATTACATACATCCTTAACAATTATTAATATATGTGTCTAGAGTATAAGTATCAAGGAATGTGAGGTATGTTTTGAATATTCGCTTGTGTGGCTAATTACTTGGAATGGTACTTACACTATGTTATTTCTGTATTTGTTCGTTATAAAACTGAAATATTTCATGTCACTTTCTGTTAATTTGATAACTTTAAGTTATTTTTATTGTTTTCTTTTGAAAGTTTCATGAACTTTCAATGCGGGGAGCATGGTTGAGCATCATTTTGATTTTTATATATTAGAGTCATATTTAATATTGTCAGAATAATATTTATAGTTTTTTATAAACAACATTTAGTACATACTGTCTCTCGGAAATGACCGGATTCAGCCTCTATGCTCTGAAATGCGCCCTAATTTGTTTGGTGTTTTCAAACTGCACAACAGAGGTCGGGACGTGCCCTTTTGCTGACGATTGGCGGTCAAAATATTTAGTATTTTACTCCTTCTTGAAAGAAACAAGTATTTCTCTCTCCATCATTATTGCCTTGTTGCCGTATGAAAGGATAGCCAATTTATCTACATTAGGATTAAATCTGCGCTGCGGATCTTATAATTTGAAAGACAATTGTGATCTTGAGAAGAGGGCCAGCTGGATGCAAAGGAGATCGCTGAGCAGGTTAGTGCTGACTTTTCTTTGTATGCGGGCTATTTCTTACGGTTTTTTTCTAGAGAGAGAATATTCATGTTGTTTCTTATATATTATTATAAATTAATACTAGGGTTAAAGCCCATTAATTCGATGTGACTATTTACACGCCACATCAAAGGCTATCTATGTACCTACTGTTATGTGTTTTACACCTGACTGACAATTATAACAAACTAAACATGTGTAAGTCCATGTAGGGTGTATATAATATAATAAATAAATAAATATTGTTAAAAGGCAATAGGGATTGCCGACGTAAGACGATACAGACTTAGTAATAAATTATCTTTTAATGAATAGGCCAATACCACAGAACGCCGCTGATAATACACTTCATTTTATTATAATATACACAGCACGGTGTTTGTATAATACATACATTATTACGTAGAGTTAAAAACGAGCACTTGTATCGTTGTGGGTCCGACCTAATGTACCGTATAATGCAACAGATGTGTCGCATTACCCGCACATTACCGAGGTAGTTTGGAAAACGTGTGCCTGCTGAGGTCCATATACCGCGAACAGATTTTTCAAACTTACCTGCCGGTAAAGGTTCAGCATCTGTTCATTTTTCTACGAGAAATCTCAACGGATATGTTGCTCTAATGATAATCACCACCTTGATCTAAAAATGCGAGAAAAATATACAGTTTTCAGTTGATATATTTATTTATTTAGACTTTGAAACATTGAGCAATTAAAAAAAAAGAAAAAAATTATACATACATACATACATTATTTTCTTCCCTTTGTCCTGCTCGGGTCGGTGATCCATTGCATCAACGGCGTCCGTCCATGCTAGGTCCAATCTTTCCTCGCAAAGTCTCTGGAGTTTTCTCCCACCTTTTTTTATACGGTATACTGGCCGTCTTCCCTCTGGAACAGCACTCAGAATTTTCCACGGAATTCAACCTTCTGGCATTCTTAATACATCTCAATTCACCTCAGTTGCGACTTTTATATGAAGAATTTAAAACATTCAGCGGCAATTAACACAATAGGCTTACTACCTGTAATTGTCACTGCACACAGCATTCTCATGATTCTCGGAGTCTTCCATGACAACATCCCCAATTTAATGTTTTAATTATGTACCTACGTAAGAACAGAAAAGGGTCTCATTGTGGAAACATTAAACAATGTTATGTCCTTATGCGCACGCCGTACGAACGTTTATACCTACAGGTAAATCGTTTTAAAGAGCGCACGTTTGAATGTATTTGCACCCGCCAGCAGTCCCCCCTCAGATCGCAAAAGTCCTACGATACGGTACGCTACTACACAAGCAAAAATCTCTTTAAAGTGATTCTACTGTACGAGTGTGATATTTTCATATATGTGTATGTGTACACATACATATTGTTATTCAATTATATATATCTCGTATAATCAATTGCAGAAAGCGCTAAATTCACTATGTATTTTTAAATAATGCGTTTTTAATAATCTTTTTAAAATATCTGTTCTGTTAATTTTATACAATATTTTTTATTTTTTTATTTAGATACTTTGCATGTATTTATTTTTTAACTTTGTATTTATAAGAATTATTCAAGTATTTTCTTATGTATTTTTACACATATTTCTACATAGTCGTATATACTCGTATATATTATTAT
This sequence comes from Halesus radiatus, assembly GCA_022606495.2. NCBI lineage: Eukaryota > Metazoa > Arthropoda > Insecta > Trichoptera > Limnephilidae > Halesus > Halesus radiatus. The sequence continues at coordinate 83,883 of JAHDVE020004820.1, read as the reverse complement.
CCGTCTCAGAACAGACATCGTCTAGTGAAGACATCGTCTAGTGAGACCGGTAAAGTACATGTATCTGTGTTAACTCTATGCCAATAAACGCCCTGGTCGCCGGCAATAAAATGAACACTTTATTCAAGCGGAGTTCTACAAAACATAACTTTCATCAATCCACGTATATATTAGGTTTGAAAATACGTGAACTTTATCTAATATCAAGACTAATACGTATTCATAAATCAGCTTAGGTCAATAGGAAAATTATTTTGCAAAGAGAAACTTCTCTTTTTTATCGTGTTTCTTTTTTCTTCAACCCCCGTCAAATAATAAATCTGCCAAAATTGATGGAAAACACAGTTTGACTTATATACTTTTCCAATGATGTTTTCATTTCCTAACGCGATGACTAAATTTGCTCGGGAATATATCTGACACAAGTCAAATATTCCCCAACGTGGTCCCTAACTTAACTAATAAATGATTTTTTTTATCCTCTTCCTCGTCGTAAAAACGTGATTAAATCTTTAAGGGATGTAATTTATTGAAAATGAAATAAACATTTTCATATTTGGTACTAAAAATTTCAAAATGAACTTTTTGGGGATGAAAGATAGCCACGAAAAAGACACACATTTCGAGTTTACATATCTACCGATAAGTATAAAATTGAGATAAAAGAATAATTATACTTAAAGTATCCATAGATAATAATACTCAAATAAACCATATTTAACAACATATAGCTGTACCAGACGTGTACGACCCATATAAGAAAAACTCTGTAAATATTTAGGCACCGGCACATAGGGACGGATGACTATTGTAATTTGCGAATCCCCTTGAGAAAGGCGTTGGGTAGTTTCTCAATAGAGGTGTTGTCGCTCCGAGCATACTTGACTTATGGCACCAGCCAGTATGGTCGGTCGCTGAGGTACCGGGTGGTGACCTCAGCGGTTGTCAGATGTAAAAGACTGTTATTGTCTGGTAGCGACAGGTCAAGGTATCCAAGGGAGGACATGTTGTCCATTCTGCGGTTTAGGTGAAAAGAGGCACATACCATCATGCGTACGCTATTTATAGCGCGCGCAGCGCGGCCTAACATTTTGTGCAGGTATTGCACGTGCTGTGCAATCTAATATATTACATTTGTAGTGCAATATCAGCTATCGGCTCGGTATTGCGTGTGTTGTGCAATAATTTATATTTGGTTATAAATAAATAAGTTTACCGGATCAAATTAATCTACTCTTTAGACACGTTCGATACAATAACATATGATTAAATAGTATCAGCGGAGTATGAGTGGGTTGGATGATAATGCATATAGCATTAATATATTTCGTTAACAAATAATAACTAGACAAATTTAAAAAAAACAAAAACACGAAGTTAAACTTTACAACAATTACACTTAAATATGTTGTACCTACGATAATGAGATTAGATAAAATCAATGGGTACAAATATATTCTCGTATATTTAGACAAAATCAAAATAAGATTGCTAGATCTTTTAATCAAATTTAACATTCTATATTGAATTAGTCGTGATTTGTAAATATGGAAATACCTCTTTGTTTTAACGTTTAAAATCAGAATATTTATTTATTTATTTATTAATATTTTGCATATATAGCATGTAACGTCATCATGCATGCTACTGTCTCTATGTATATCTTCCTAGACTATCCCCGATATCTTAAACCATCCGCTTTTGCGTCATTTATTGTATTTTTTCTATTTTTTTCTATAAATTACTTGATATATATAAGAATCACAAATATTGATTTTATAACAATGGTTGTAGATTTTGAGAATCATGGTGTTATCATTATTGATGTTTCAATTAAACATGTTATAAATAATCACTTTCATGAAAAGTTAAGTCACAAAATATTTTCAGCTTTGCGAAAAGGAATAATTCTTTTCATTGCCTACTAGCAGAATTCTTAACAATTCCCAGAAATGAAACGAATGTGAATTCTTAAAATAATTTCATTTTTCTCGTCAAAACGAATTTTTACTACAATAAAACCATTTCTCCGCAATTCTTTGGCAATTAATTTATTATTCTTTTCGATAAGAAAGGGCCTTTCCCCCAGAAATGCTTGTTAGCTATTTCAAGTCTTGGGATCTTACAAAAGAAGCACTCAATTCCAAAAGCATTATGAAATTCCTCTCAATAAATAGCATTGCCTCGAATTTAATTAAATAAATGCCCACGCATTCCATCAACACTCGATTTTCTACCTATCTTTTATAAAAATCTTATTCATTAGACATTTTTACAAATTGTTGCATACTAATCAAAGAATTTCTATAACGCCTAGTTTAATGGTAAGAATACAAGGAAACTTTCAATGGTTTTGTGAATGAAACATAATGTGTATTCATGTAAGTGTCAAAAGTAAAATAAAATAATAATAAAGTCAGTTTCTTTTCATTTTCTTCCACTTGTTCTAGTCTTTTATAAATCGCCTTCAGAGGCAACAGCATTGTTGGTTATTAGTCGATAATCAAATCGCTAAAAAAACTGTGACGGTTCAAATTGACGAAAATCTGTCTAATTTTGCACTACCCGTCGGTCCCTTAGTCCAATCTTTACAGCGCTGGCTTTTTTAAAGCAAACCATTCGTCCACGCGGTATGTTTTGACACTATGTCTGTGTTTTTCAGAAATTGGATCTTGTATGAGACATCACAATACGGGGATGGCCTCTGATGAATCCATGGATTAAATATACTGTAAACGCGTAGATAAGGACTTGCCATATTTCTCCAATATGCGGATATCATCCATTACGGGAATCCCAGAGCCATGGGAAAGGCTAATTTCTAAAATGTGCGTAACTGATATCGCTAGCTTAACGTTAGGCAGTTATTTTTATCAAAATATGTGAAATCGTTTATTCGAAACTAAAATTTACGTGAGTAACCAATATAATATGATTTTCTGAATAAAACAAATACGTTGTTTTGAATCTCTAATTTAAATTCACCACCAACCGGTTTCACTTAACCCAAGCACCGTTGGGGTAAAATATATAACAAATAAAAAATAAAACACAAAAAATTACGGGGTGAGCATACATGTAAAGCATATAGGTGAGACATAATATGAAATCTGATAAGAGACAGACAAAATATAGACGAATCAATGGAAAAGTGAGACAGAGATATGCTTACATATAATAGAATGGGACAACATATAAAATAGAAAGAGACAGAATATTAAAGGAGGGAAGGATTAAGAGGAAGTGGGAAAATTTAAGTTAACGGCGAAACTATCTAATATTGCACTGTAGGATACGTTACAGAATATTATTATCAATAATTGAAACAGCTTTCTTTATTTCTAAAGTTTCTAAATTATCCTACCATTTCGGTGCTATGATTATAGGTTTGAGTTTTTCAAAATAATAATAATAATATTTATTTTAAAAACACGTTATTTTACAAAAATATTTAAGAAGGCTTTTACTGTCCAACTAGGAACAAATACCGTTTGAGAACTGTCAAATTGATAAGTTTAATGAACTAAAAAACTTAATATGAATTAAAATCCATATACCATACATTAAAGAATAAAAAAGAATCCATAAAGTATGATGAATTTTAAAAAATTTATTGTAGATTAATAATGAATTGCATATGAGATGTAAAATTTAAAAGTATAAAAGTTTAAAGTATGATACGTATTTTTTAATTTACTGTAGGGAAATAACGAATTACATATGATATGTAAAAGTTTAAGTATAAAGAATAAAAGTTTAACGCCTAGTTTAATGGTAAGAATACAAGCAATCCGACTGATAGAGATTCCAGTGGCGAGTCAGGTATGAATGACGATGGGGTGAATGTTCCCAAAATTAGCATGGATGAAATTAAAAGATCAATTAGATGTATGAAGAATGGTAAGGCTGTTGGTTTCGACAATATTGCTGTTGAATACTTTAAAGGAGATAGCCGTATAATTCTCACATGGTTATGCAAACTTTTTAACCAGTGTCTAGAGGAGCGTTACACCCCATTAGATTGGAGAAGGGCTGTGATCATGCCTCTATACAAAGGTAAAGGGTCACGCATGGAATGTGGGAATCACAGGGCTATTAGCCTGCTAAGTTCAGTTGGTAAGCTGTATGGTAGGATATTGATTGAAAGGGTACAAATGAAAACAAAGGATAAAATATGGGATGTGCAAGGCGCATTTATGAGTGAAAGGGGGTGCATGGATCAGATTTTCTCGTTGCGTATGCTCACAGAGAAGTTTCTGGCAAAAAATCAAAAACTTTTCTGTGCTTTTCTATATCTGCAAAAAGCATACGACCGAGTTGACAGAAAAAAAGTTATGGAAGGTGTTGTTCAAGTATGGAGTGAATACAAATCTTATACAGGCAATCGCATCTCTGTACGAGGGAAGCGTTGCATGTGTTAGGGCAAACGGTGATTTTACGGGGTGGTTTGACATCACAAAAGGTGTTAAGAAAGGCTGCGTAATGTCACCGTGGTTATTCAATCTATACATGGATAATTGTATGCAAAAATTGAAAGAGGTGGGCTTGGGCGCAAAAATGAGTAGTCTGCAAGTTTGTTGCCTGTTGTATGCTGATGATGCGGTGCTGATTGCTAATAGTATAGAAGATCTACAGTCCCTCGTATCTAGGATGAACGAAGTATGTATGATGAATGAGCTAATGATGAATGTAAATAAGTCCAAAATCATGGTGTTTGAAAGAGAGAGTACGAAAACAGTGTGCAATATAGTTGTGAATGATGAATACTTGGAGCAGGAAGATGAGTTTGTGTATTTGGGAAGTATGTTCACGAGAGATTGAAAGACTGATAGGGATATTGAAAGAAGGGTGAATGCAGGAAACTCCATTAATGGAGGACTGAACGCTGTTGGCGCAAACAAAAAGTTGTCGAAAGAAGCGAAGCTAGCAGTCCACAATGGAGTGCTGATACCAACTCTGATGTATGGCAGTGAGGCATGGAACTGGCATAGGAAGGATGAAAGTAGACTGAATGCTGTAGAAATGAGATCTCTGAGACGAATGTGTGGTAAAAACCATGTATGATCGAGTGAAAAATGTTGAGATGCGTAAAGAATGCAAGGCTGATGTAAGCGTAGTGAGCAAGATTAAGAAAGGGACGCTTAGATGGTTTGGGCATGTAGAGCAAATGAACGAAGAAAGGAGTGTAAGGAGAATATACGACGCGAATGTGAATGGAAGAAGAAGCCGGGGACGTCCAAGGAAGACGTGGCACGATCAAGTGAATCAAATACTTGAGTCGGGCCATGTCAGAAGTCGGAATAACAGAAGAGAATGTATGAGACGTTGAATGAAAGTGAATGAAGCAAGAAGTGTATGCCAAGATCGAGTTGTCTGGCGGTCCGTCCTCTCTGCCTACCCTTTCGGGGAAACGGCGTGATGGTTAGTTAGTTAGTTAGTTAGTAGTAAATATTTGTAAGATTTTTTTTCTTGTTCTTGCATTTCTCAAACCGTTTGTTTTTAATGGCATTTGTAAATCTACTAGGAAAATGAACAAATTGTAATGCACACTGCTGTTTTCGTTATCAAAATGCAATCCTTTTTTAGATAAGACGTTATATTCCTAAGTTAAGGAAATCTTGACAAACGCCGTATTGCCCCAAGTAAGTAGTAATTATAGTACACGTCCCACCAACTTTATTTTAATTATGTGACTACCCCCGTATTTAACGAATCGCTGAAGAACAACAAGTAACTCTCAGTTAAAAAGACCACCAACCGCCACTGGATTTGAAAAGTAAACTATCACGAACGAAACAATTAAACAATCTGCTCTCTCCAATCAAACTGAGGGAACTTTGAGCTATAATTTGACTCAAACCACGCTCATAAAATCTCGCTGTTACTGACGCGGTCGAGCGTCACTTTTGCTAAATGCTACCGCTACAGTTAGGTCATCAATTTGCATGAAATTACTTAACAGTCGATTGAATCATGACGGTGGTATGCTTGTGAGGACAGATTAACTTAAATCAATAACTGCGGGTATCTTTAAAATTATTTAAGTGCTACTATTATATTAAATCTATCCTCGCTGTAACAAAACTGTACTACTGTTTTTTTTTATTTCTCAATTTGTTTAATTCTTGCTGATATTTCGATATTTTTATAATATTATTTAAATCGATATTGTGTTATTGGAGTCTAGTATCTCTGTAACAAAACTGTTATACTGTTTTCATATATTTTTAAAGATTTTTTACAACTTGTGTACATTGATCACAATATTTATGCACCTATATTGTTCTATTATTGCGCGATATTTGTATGATGATTCTAAATTATTGTTGTATTATATAATATTGTTGAACTAAACTCCCCCTGACAAGCTACTTGCAGTGGTTTCGCGGGCACAAGTTCCCATTGTATGTAATTATTATTATGTTAATATTATACAATAAAAAAATTAAATAATCAATATTTGCTTAGGCCAAATGCAAAAATACTCAATAATTATAATAATTAAACATGATCAATTCAACGGAAGGCAATTTTCACCACTATACGAAGACCACAGGCCAATGTAGGAACTACTACCAGCGCATAGAGTTTAATATAGCGTGAAGACGGAAATATTTCGCAACAATATTCCAAATTATAATTTCTTCAAAAGATTGATATGCACTTTTTGGCGTCATTATTAATAAATTAATTAAAAATTACTGTGTAATCATCACTTTTTTTTAATACACATATCAACATGTTTCGAAAGCGAAGTTTTCTTCATCAGGATATACAGAATACTAAAGGTGATTACAAAGTAATTTTTAATTCATTTGTATTCCAAATTTACCATTAGTTTCACAGACCGTTCGGGAAGCAGTCACCCAAGGACAACTCTGAAGACCGAATGATTTTGGCTCTCTTATTTTGTGGGCCCTACGTTACATATAATATTTAAAAAACTGTATTGTAATCATAATTTCAGCAGGAGAACCGCGCTGACAGCCGAGTCAAACTTAAAACTTAAAGATCGAACCCGTGAAGAATTGGTTCACGATTTTCACTATGCAACACAAAACACATTTTTCTTAAAATTCACAAAAAAAATTAGTAAAAGATAAATCGTCTAGAATAAATTATCCTTTGTCACTTGTACTTGTCTGAACACGAAAACACTTTTCCATTAATATTAAACTTTCATCTTGGTCGATGCATGAAAACTCCATTTCAGAGTGTTGATGAAAATTATTTACATGTAAGCACAACAGATGAGCCCATTTGGTTGGATATTGAAAAAGTTTTTACAAAGACTTCCCATACGTGTGGTGCGCACCTCGTTGGCCCAGAACCTAAATTAACTTGTTATAAATTCAACTGTTCGCAGTCCGCCGCTTCCCGTCTTCCCGTCCTCAATTTTGTTATTTTACTTTTCAGAATATTTACAAATAATTATGAAGCTTATCTGTCTTTGCATTGGAATTATGGGAAAAACTATTTGGAAAAATATTAATTTAACTTACATACATAATACATCTTTTTCCCTTTGTTCAATTCTGGCCGGGGACCTATCGCATCGACGCTTTTTGGTCTTTGGTCTATTTTAAATTCAGAATGCCATTATTGTAAAAATAATCTTGTTCTAATGAAATTAAAGTTTTTTTTTTAAGCTTCACGTTTTGGATGTTTTATTAAAATTGTGGTAATGGAAAAACTATGCTAAAAACTAAGTGCAGAGATGCTGCGGGAGTTGCTCCATTTGGAGGACCATTTTTGGTATTTTATATTTAAATGTAGAATTTGCATCGTAGCTTGATAGCGAATTTATCGTTGGGTTCTCGTGGCCGGGCAATCCAGGATAAAATGATTTAGAAAGTGATATAATTAGTACCTTTATCAGAGGAATGTTTACGTCTTTGGGTAGAGTGTTTTTTTTATTTTTTTTATATGAATACCGCACAAGAGTCCCAACTGCTCCCAACCGTCTGGAGCCAGTGAGACTATAGCATCCCCAATTGGGGAATGTTGTGAGGCTGAAGGTATTGGGGAGGGGAAGGAGAAGGGGAAGGAGAAAGGGAGAGAGAGGAAGGTAGGGAAATACCTGGCTATTCAGATCTGGTCACCAAACACGGCTAAAAGCCATTTCAAGCAACGTTTCAATTCTGAATGGTGGTCTTTCACCAGGGTGATACTGAGAGTATCTTCCACTCTGGAACGTGCGCAAATATACCATATGTTATTTTTAATTAATTAATTGTGAAACAACACAAATTAATTAAATAAAATTTACTTAGAGTAGAGTATAGAGTTATATAGAGTTAGTTATATAGAGTTAGTATAGAGTGTTAACCCTGATCTACGAAGGATTATTCAATATTAGACAAATGTCATCGCATCGACGGGGCGCTTCCAGGCGTCATTGTTTTGCGATATTTCGGAGGTTTTTTTTAGCATTAACTTCACACAGGAGGCTCTGAGGAAAATAACTTTCCTCAGGTCCTATATCATCTTTGGGAATGTTGTATGGGGGATCTTTTTGTGAGGAACGCATTAATTCATCTCTCTTACTGTGCAAGGCGATGAGTCTCCCTGCTGAACTCTTTAGTTGATGGGAACACGCATCCACAGCCGAGTTCTGGATAAACCTAACCCCATAAACCCGGGCGTTCCTGGTAACCCACTTGCCGTAGCGAACCACTTCGGGTGACCCATGTCAGAGGCCTATTGCACCAGCCTCTCCTAACACAGCCTCTGGTGTTGTTCTCCAATCTGTATCTAAGAGCCCGTTCCGACTCGTCGTGTGTCGTGACTATGAAAAATCGTTTGAAGAGTTTGTATGGAACTCTTCGCGTTTACACGACGAGATTGAAAATCTTCCACGACACGTTTTGTTGGCCGGATTGACAGCACAGACCGCCCGATCAAAAAACATATCTAGACTTGCTCGCTGAAAGGCTAACTAGCTGATGTGTACCCGGCCTTGCTCAGGATTTTTTTTTGGAATAAAATTATGAAGTTGTGAATTCTTGCTTGTCGTTTGGGTGCCATAATTGATTTAACAGCGAAAGTAATGCCTTGTGACCACTATTACTATCTCTAAACAAAGAAACAAAAAAATGTTCATGAAAATTTTATTTGATTCCAAACATTTATTATTTAAAATTATATCTAAATAATAAAGTCCTTAAGTAGGTACCTTCTTGCAATTTACATTATGAAAATATTCTACCCGAACAAATCTTCTTCTTTTGAATATGTCATCTGTGGCTAACCAGAGTGGTATATCTGTGGGCTTACCTCAATACAACATGGCGGGTTCAATGTTTTTCATACTAATTTTGAAACGTTATCACCACAATTTTGCATGTTCGATTTCATTCATACTCTAAACCTTCCCGGCACTAATGAGAACAAAATGTGCTATTTTCAGCGAAACTGGTATTGTAATTTTTGAGAAAATCGAGGACAGATTTTTTTTATATATAAAATGAAATATGGCAAAGGAAATACAACCTGCAAATTTAATCCCTCAAGAATTGAACTTCCGAATAAAATGTCAAACATTTTAAAAATAATGACTTGAACTTATCACCTTGGCGATAAATTTGCGGTCTATTCATGCCTGATTTTGATAAATTGGAAGAAAAACAAAAACAAGATCGACTTTATTTATGCGACTACCGCATAGTAGTCCCAACTGCTCCCAACCCTCCGGAGCCAGTAAGACTGGCATAGCCAATTGGGATATGTTGTGAGGCTGAAGGTTCTGGTAAGGGGGAGGAGATGGGGAAGATGAAGATGGGGAAGTATCTGGCTATTCATATCTGGTCACCAAACATGGCTTAAGCCATTCATCCAACGTTTCAATTCTGGATGGTTATCTTTCACCAGGGTGATACTGAGGGAATTTTCCACTATGGAACGTGCCGAAAATACACAATAAATTATTTTTGCTGAATTTATTGTGAAATAAAACAAATAATTTTTGTAAAATTTCATAAATGATTTAAAAAATATTTTGTAATCACCACTTTATTAATATATACATATCAACATGGAATATACAGAAAATAATATACAGTATTCTGTATATTCCTGATGACGAAAGCGTCGCTTTCGTAACATGTTGGTATATATATTAATAATGTGGTGATAACAAAGTAATTTTTAATTCGTTTATTAATGATGACGCCACAATGTGAAATCCAATCCTTTGAAGAAATTATCAATAAAATATACTTGCGCACTCCAGCACTTGAACCTGCGACCTCCAGATTCGCAGTCGAGAACCTCATACCTCAACCACGTAGGCCGTCATTCCGACAGAAAAAATATCAAAATTAGAATAAAATTTTCACTAGTCTATCTGATCAGGAAAAACTCTCTATTTACACCTTCACTAATAACATAATATAAAATACTGAAAATGTTTCTTGTGATGAATTGATCCCTCGCAGCAATTCTGAGGTGTAGCCATGCCTCAAAGAAACAATTTTTCCAGAAATCCATCAAAGCGAAGCGTCATTAGACAATTCCTCGGAATATACAGTAGAGTACGATAAAAGGTTTTGCAACTCTGTGTAAAAAAAATACTCCAAGAATAAACTGAATCACGTAATTAGCACCGATTTCTAGGTTGTACATTTTCCCGTGGGTGGTTTTTTAAAGAATATAAACGACTTGTATTATTACTGACTCATTGACTCTTTCAGCGGATTAAGGGATATCATTATCAGCCTCTGGGTAGATTAAATTTAATCCAAGCCTTGACTGCAAGGGGGGGAGAGAGGAAGCAGCCCCTTTGCCTCCACGGAAAGCTAGAAAAGTCATTAATAGCCTTTTTGTCGTTTTTTTCTTCCGAGTTAATGAAGTTTGTTTCTTTGTCAAATCAATCAATGTCAATGCAGCATTTTATTAAAATGCAATTACAAAGTACTTTCAAGACGTACATTTGAGTTGAGTAAATTTGATAAATAATTAAGTAATTTAGCAGTTATTACGGCGTGACCTTTAATATCCGTTTTTCTAGTCGTAAATGTCTTAATAATGTGATAAGAGAAATTTTATAAAAATATTTAATGTACTGCTTATATAATATTTATGATGAATATATTAATTGCGTTTGATACTTTTGAAGAAAAAAAGTCTTCAAATAATATTTTTTTCAAACCATAGTAATCCTTTTTAACGCGGTTGTGGTTTTAAAAAACCTTTTTTTATTTTTGTTTTTTTATTTATAAAATACGTTTACTTCATGAAGCCATTTACATGGAGTAGATACGTTAGATCACCATACTAGGGGGCTGCCTGTTTCATAGTGACCAATGGAGTATAGTTACTTTGCATGAAGTCTATTGTAAACACATGGATTTAGTATACAAACATGCTGAAAATTGGAAAAATTACCAAAGAATGTGGAGATATAAAGGAGAAAAAGACATGCATAAGGCTTAGATCATGAAATATACATTTTTTTTTTATATGTGTGCATGGATGTACACATTTACACATAGTTTCATACATACATGCACACGTAAACACATACACACATATATATATATATATATATATATACATATATGTTCGCATGTATACATATATGTACGTATATCGACACATATGTACACACATATACGCATACATACACACTCACATACACATGCACATGCACATGCACATACACATATATCTACATGTTTAATTAACAATGTAAGAAAACTTCAAGAGATCCTTTTATTACTTGAATTTGTTATGATAACACTTCCCAGCGATGGTCTATACAAATTATACTTACTCGTACAACATCAGCGCCACAACCCTTAGTCCGAGCTACATATTGAAAACGCCTTAACTTTGGCTATCTCCTTTCATTTCTGTGTACGGTTGTAGTGATCACCTCGCACGTATCAGCTCCTATGTTTAGTCCTCATAACAATCCTTACTGAAACCTACTTGTATATGGAAGAACCTCTTTGGTAGTCACCTTCGTCCATTTTTGAATTTATTTGAATAGTTACAAAAGTACTGTTTTTGACTACTCTGAAAATACTGTATATATATGTTGTATATTTTTATATCTATTGTATGTATACTTTGTACGGAATGTGTGGGACTGCACTACCCTCCCCATATACCGGAATAAACATTCATTATTATTATTAACTTAAAACTTAAAGACCTGGCACGATCAAGTGAATCAAATACTTGAGTCTGTATGAGACGTTGAAAAGTGGATGAAGCAAGAAGTGTATGCCAAAATCGAGTTGTTTGGCGGTCACTAGCGGTTAGTTAGTAAAGCATAAATCTTTCTTAAGAATCTCACTCAAAAATATTTCTACAAAAATATTAAAAAAAATAAAATAAAAACATAACGACAACAAGAAATGGCATATAAAACAATATTTCCTTATTACCTAATACAAATAGTTTCTTTCAGCTACCCAAGTTTTTATTATATTTATTAACTGTATAGTTTTAATGCAGTTTTTATTTTATTTCAGCGGGTAACATATTTAAACAGCTAGGAATCATGTGATCTAAAGTTCTCTGTCTATATTTATTTGCATGCTTCGGAACCATTAATCCTTCATTAAAACTAAGAGGAGTATTGTAAGTGTGCTTTAGTCTATTTGTATTATATATAGGGTTATCAATGTGGTGAAATATAATTTTGTACCACAGAATTGATCTTACTTAGTCTAACTCGAGGTTATTCGACATCCACCACCCACAGTTTTCTCATTTTTTTCCAAGGATCCAACAAAGGTTCTTCTTCTAAAAATACGGTTAAGGATCGCGGTCTTTTGCAACACTAAAGAAAATACAACGCGCTCGCCAAATCAGCTTATATAAGTAATTTAACCATAGATTGACCTTTATGAAGACGAAATATAAATTTGTTTTCTCGAGAAATGGAGTGAGCTAATTAACCTAAATACATATATGTGACACCAAGGTACTGATTAGAGAAGAACGCCGACAGAATTAACCGTTACCTAAGGTTAGTTGATTTAATGACTTTTTGCTAACTCCTTTCCAAAGTTTCGAATTCAGTTAGTTACTATATTTCCAACATATGTACATTCCATCAAAGTTCAAAACATGTAAAGATATTCTAGAAATCTCGTTCGAGACGAAGCTCCGTGTATTTACCTAGAAGTTTCAAAAGATTTACAAATTAATTTTGTCTCTGAGAATCTTGTTTTTAATTAATTCTGGTTGGAAAGTGAATGCCAAGGGATTGCAAATAGTAAATCAGGAAATCAGGGTTCAGAGGAAAAGGGATTTATCAATTAGACGCCTGACGGAGAAATATTGTGGCAAAGAGAATATTTTATTTTATTCTGCCTGTGAATAAGAGCTCGGTTCTTTTTCGCTTCCAGTACATGGTGATTTACAGAACTATTTATGAACTAAGCTTGTAAGAAATACGTATCACTTGGGATATTTTGGTAGGTATTATTGTATTCTTACTGTATGTATCCAACGTTTCCCGAAATATGATATTGTGTCTCTTTTGAAGAGCTTTTAAAATTTTCAAAATATGATTCAATACACATTGTTTTTTTTTTTAAATAAAAACATGGTTAATGCAGAACGAATCTATAACATTTGATTAACAACAGGTATTGAGTGTTGCATCCTTAAATTGAATATAAGAAGTGTTTGTTGAAGCATTAAAAAATTCCGGATGGTGTCTATTTTTTCAAAGTAATATTATATAATAAATGAATTAAAAATTACTTTGTATTCACTACTTTATTAATAAACACATATCCAAATGTTTCGGAAGCGATGCTTTCTTCATCAGTAATATATAGAATACTAAAAAATAATAATGTCAAGTATAGACAAATAATAAACATAGAACACAATAATATGAGAATAGTCAAATTATAAAAATAAACAAAAAATCATTAAAGTAGATAAGTAATTAACCAAAAATGTTAATAAAAAATATTAATTAACAGTGAATAAATAATTTATGTTATAAATTAAAAAAAGATTTTTTTTATTAAGAATATTAATACGAAAATAAATTGAAGAGATAGCTATTTTTAAATAATAATTTATTATTAATTATATTTTATTCACTATTAACGATTTTTCGTAATATATATTACATGATTAGATTTTTCTATTACTTTGTGGCTGTTCATTATAAAAGTAAATTAAATACAGTTAGTATAACACCAGTTTAATTGAGTATTTCTCCTAACGGTTTCGGAATCACCCATTATCCTTCTTGGGGGATAAATATATAGGTTCTCACAACAATATTTCAAAATCAGGGTCAATACAGTAGATGTTGAAGTGGGAGAATAGCGTTACTGAAGGGGGGAGGTCTCCGTAGTTCAATGGTTATGATCCTTGGCTATAAATCCGGAGGAATTGTGTGATATCACAATTTATTCATTTAAAACAATATGTGGTATATTTAGGGTGCATTCCAAAGTAGAAGATACTGTTAGAATCGCCCTGGTGAAAGATCGCCATTCAAAATCGAAACGTTGCTTGAAATGGCTTTAGTAGTTTTTGGTGATCAGATCTGAATATCCAGGTACTTCACCCCCTTCCTCTTAACTTTCTTCTTCCTATCCTAGATACCTTCAGCCTCACACCATACCTCAAACGGGGATGCCAGATTCTCACTGACTCCAGACGGTTGGGAGCTGCTGGTATGTCTTAAAAAAAGATAAGTAAAGAGCGGCGGAAGGAAATAGGGAATAGATTTCAAAATAAAACTATAATAGAGTATATTTACAATTATTAATATCATAATTTAATCACTCTTTGTGGATGTAATTTAATCGTTAATTCTAATATCAATTAAAGAACATGTGAGATGTATACCATATAATTTACAAGTTGTGATAAAGATACTGCATAATCATTCTTCAAATTAACAATAAAGAAAAACGATTAGCCAATTAATTGTTTTTTTTTTATTCGTAAGACTGCATTTATTTATTTTTTAATTTAATGCAAATCAAATTTAATAATGTTATTATTCTGCAAAAAATACCAGTATATCTACTTGCAGAATTTGATAATAATATTATTAATTTTGATTTACATTAATTATAAAATTAAATGAAAAAAAAAAACGATTAGACAACTTAGAAAGAATAAAATTTTTAGAATTCGTAAGAATGATGTAGTCATAATTAACAATCAAAATAATCTCTCTTGCAGTCTTATTTTTTATATGTTCTCTTTCTCCTCCCCCCATTTTTTACTTACCCCCCCCCCCAGTCATACTTCTACCACGCTTCAATACTTGATGCATTGACCTTTTTTTACATGAATACCGCACAAGGGTCCCGACCGTCTGGAGCCAGTGAGACTATGCCATCCCCAATTGGGGATTGTTGTGAGCCTGAAGTCATTGGAGAACGGAAGGAGAAGTGGAAGGGGGAGGTAAGAATATACCTGGCTATTCAGATCTGGTCACCAAACACGGCTAAAAGCCATTTCAAGCAACGTTTCAACTCTGAATGGTGGTCTTTCACCAGGGCGATACTGAAAGTATCTTCCACTCTGAAATACGATTTTGTAATAAGGGTCAATAATTTACATCAAAGGTTATAGGATTAACCAGTTGTTTTTTAAACTAGTCATATTGGTGCAATTTACTAATAAGTAGTACGCCTTTGAGCCCTCTCCGTCCAATAAATTTTCTTATATAACGATTACTTATAATTTCGGACTATGCCAAGCTGGAAAATGAAAAGTTGGAACATTTTTGATCACCAAAAGACGCTTTACTAAACCAATTCGTAACCAGCAAACTAATCAATATGGGTTTCAACTTCCATTCCGCAAACGCCAAACTCGTGAACTCTGACTCAACGTACTAACAAAAAAATCACCGTTCAAGCTCCTGAAAATTAACCCGCCCAAGATCAGGAAAAGTTTTAATTTATTTGGGTGGCGATCTAAGATGATCGAAGGCGCGAAGTCATGTTTTATTAGCGAATGAATAATTTAAAAATGTTGGAGTAAATTTTACGCCATTTTCAGTGCCGCAGGCTTGTTTATTGGATGTTTAATAGAGCAAAAAAATGTTTGAAATATCGTTTTAAACTTCCGTGATTTGAAAATTTAATAACGATGCCAATCTTAAATCACGGAAATTTTTCAGGAAGTAGACACTTTTGAATGTTTTGAATACCATTCATGGATATTTTTGACCAGTGCAGTTGTTTTAAATGAAGTATCGGAGGAAGCCGCTGGGAAGAGATATACGATTGATTTATGCAAAAGTCCGAAGAATAGTATCCGAAAGAAAGGTCTACGTAAACGGTAGTGAACAAAATTTATTCTTATGGTAGAGATACATAAACTATTTAAATAAACGGCCAAAGAATGGTGTCTAAAATAGAGGTTTAGGGAAAGCCTAGTGAATTAGATTTATACTGATGCTTATATGGTTTGAGCGTGTAAAGCGAATGATGGGAGAAGGACTGCCTGCAGTATAAATCATCGCGAAATGGATCGAAATGAAGTCAGAGTTAATCAGAAATATCGTGTTTCTCATTTAATCCTTAGAAAAACCATATATTGTGTTATATATGTATAATATATTATGTATATAATGTTCTCTAGCGATGAGCTCCTCAAATAATTTAATATCTTGGATGTTCGTCAAAACTACGTAAAAACGGTTTTCATTCAGGTATACAAAACCTATAAAACCTTTAAAAAAATCGATCATAAATCAATAAGAAGTCACACCAGGTAGAAACTCCTTTTCCCAGGGAACAATACGGCGAAATATAAAAATGTCTTCCCAGAAATAAATATGAAAACCATCAAAACGTCGTGCATAAGTCCAATAATAGGTAACGAAATGGTTATTTGGCTTGATTAGAGGGGAGTCTGAAAAATTGGAAATAATGTCACTTATAATTACTCAATAACAAAGTTAATACCTACCTAGAATGAAGAAAAACGATGATTACAGAATAACACACCACTAACTGGAGTATTTGGTTCCTTAGGACGGGCAATTTGTCTAGCTATCATCTAATATTGACTTGTTTCATATTTCAATTTTTTTTGTTTATTTCAATATTCTCAATTGTTATTAGTCATTATAGTTATTATGTATTTTGCTACATAACTGTATCTACGTAATATAATAAATAAATATAACAAATATTGAAAATTGTATCCTATTTTATAGATTTGAAAGTTGTGGGCACGGGCACGGTAATGAACAATCTTAAAGTATAAGGGACACGTAGGAACCGCAAAAGAAAAATAGTTTATATCGAGGTATCCAAACGAGGAGAGCGGGGTCCAGGTAGAGGGAAATTAAAATGCAAGTTGAGGCAGGTGGTGGTGTTGTTCGTTCCACAGCTAGAGTGGAAAAGAGGGCCAAACATTATGTGCTGGTATTACACGTGTTGTGCAATCCAATAGATTGCATTTGAGGTGCAATCTCGATTCATGTGTTATGCAATAATTTATGTTTAGTTATAAAAAAATAAGTTCATCGACTTAAATTAATTTACTCTGTAGACAAGTTCGATACAGAAAGTACTTACCTTAGAGTAAAATTAACTAAGTCTTACGAGATATAAAGCGCTTCTATAAACGAGTTATTTTATATATTAGCTAGCCGTGATGGATTCCTGTATGCATTTCGTTTTATTTTAAATTGTCGTGTTGTTATAATGTCATAATAATCTTTAGTATTCAGTCTTTTAGCATTGACAAGTGTTAATGTTTAGTGTCTGCAAGCAATAAGCAGCCGTGGCCGAGCGGTTAAGGCGTCTGACTAGAAATCAGATTCCCTCTGGGAGCGTAGGTTCGAATCCTACCGGCTGCGGTACTTTTTTCATATCAAAATAAAATATTTTACGTGTGAGATATTAAGAATTTTTTTGGCATTTCAATGAAGGTATAAAAAATAATTAAAAAATAACGTTTCCTACGCTTTTTCCAAAGAGGAAACGTTTAAAAGTGATTATTTTCATTACATAATTTATTTTATTTCATACATTATACTTTTATAGTATTAAAATGAATATTTTATTTGAAATTGTCATATCTTCTATCTAGAAAGACCCCGGCGGGCGGTGTTTCTTTGTTTGGTATACAAATCTACAGTTTTATTTTTAGCTTAATGAAATTTTGCACACTTGACGTACAAAATAAGAGAAAGGTCACTGTCTACATGAAATTTTGAAAAATCACCCACAACCTCCTTTCTCACCCTTAAAGCCAGCGTAGGAGTAGTAGGAGTAGGAGTAGGAGTAGGAGTAGGAGTAGGAGTAGGAGTAGGAGTAGGAGTAGGAGTAGGAGTAAGAGTAGGAGTAGGAGTAGGAGTAGGAGTAGGAGTAGGAGTAGGAGTAGGAGTAGGAGTAGGAGTAGGAGTAGGAGTAGGAGTAGGAGTAGGAGTAGGAGTAGGAGTAGGAGTAGGAGTAGGAGTAGGAGTAGGAGTAGGAGTAGGAGTAGGAGTGGGAGTAGGAGTAGGAGTAGGAGTAGAGTAGAGAGTAGGAGTAGGAGTAGAGTAGAGTAGAGTAGTAGGAGGAGTAGGAGTAGGAGCAGGAGTAGGAGTAGGAGTAGAGTAGGAGCAGGAGTAGAGAGAGTAGGAGTAGGAGTAGAGAGTATAGGAGTAGGAGTAGAGTAGGAGCAGAGGGAGTAGGAGTAGGAGCAGGAGTGAGTAGGAGTAGGAGTAGGTAGGAGAGTAGGAGTAGGAGTAGGAGAGGAGTAGGAGTAGGAGTAGGAGTAGGAGTAGAGCAGGAGTAGGAGTAGGAGTAGTGAGTAGGAGTAGGAGTGGGAGTAGGAGTAGGAGGAGTAGGAGTAGGAGTAGGAGTAGGAGTAGTAGAGGAGTAGGAGTAGGAGTAGGAGTAATAGTAGGAGTAGGAGTAGGAGTAGGAGTAGGAGTAGGAGAGTAGGAGTAGGAGTAGGAGTAGGAGTAGGAGTAGGAGTAGGAGTAGGAGTAGGAGTAGGAGTAGGTGTAGGAGTAGGAGAAGGAGTAGGGGTAGGGGTTTACGCCAAACTATTAATAACCCCGGGAAATGCCGGGTACTTCAACTAGTAAATTATAACATGATTTGTTAAAAAGGCAACGTAAATAAATTTAATTCGTCCGTGGGCGGTCTCAATTCGATGTAATTTACGTTGTTATCGAATCTTGATTGCTTATTAAATACGATTTTTCAGTAGAAGGTCAAATATATACGACTTTCACTAAAGGCATATCCATTAACTTTTGTTGTGAACCGTTCGCAATTAAATAAGTTTTATAAAATATCGTGTACGAAATAGTGGTGGAAAAATATTACTGCGCATTGAATTCTCGTAGATATTTATGCCCGATCGTAAAGAACGTATTTAAAAATTCTTCTTTCAAATAATTAAATTTTAACGCAGAACGCTTAAACGTTATTTTAAGCCTCTTTGGCGCAAACCATATCTACATTAAAATATGAATTTGGCATGCGAGCGACTACGTATGTATTATTTAACAGTGTATAAATCTTTTTACAGCGCTGCAGAGTGTTACCAATATCATACTTCCCTAAAATAAATTTTCAACCAAAATTTTCAGAAAATATCTTATTTATAATAATAATAATAATAATTGGATGATTTGTATAACACCGTTTTTGTGAAAAATCACCCCAAGCGCGCTGTACCAGACGTGTTTGAACTTATTGGTCGATCGTCTATTTTCACTCCCCACCACTGGCGCATTCCTCAGAACTCGGACCACCCAGGAAGTTCAATAATTCGTCTGACTTCGACTAGGTAAAATACCGTATTGCGAAGTCCGTTTCATTTTTGTTTTGAATTGTTTATCTATTGTTAATAATAATCGAACCATTTCTATAGCGCCGCTTTTGTGAGAAATCACCTCAGGGGCACTGTACAAATATTACTTCCTATTCTTATATTATTCTTATATAACGTCTATTCTACGAATTTATGATGTTTGCATTTTGTTTCATCTTCTCTAGTTTTTAACATTCAATAACAAATTTTACTGCATAGTCATTCTTCATTCCTGGTAGATTTTATCAAGAATGTGAAAGTGGGAAATTACAGATTTTTAACAAATTTGCAATTGATTAAATTTGTAATCACAAACAAAAAAAATATGTACAATAAAAAACACATCAATTTGTTGTAGACCACTTTTATTTTATTAAAACTCTACCGGTTTCGGAAGCACCCTTCCTTCATCAGGAGAATATAATAACTAACTTATGATATAGAATATTGACAAGACATATACATTTTAGGTGTTGGAGTGGAGGGTAAGCAAATGGGTAGGGGTAATTGTAGGATTTCCGGGAAGAACAGAGCGATTTATTGGAAAAATATTAAGAATGGGACTAAAAGATAAATTAATTTGGTTATTTAAAATACAAGCATTAATATTCAGGGATTTTCTAATTTCGAGTGTTTCTAAGTTATCCAATTTTTAGCCTTTATTGTTACCGTGAAGAATTGTAACCCCTGTGTCCTTGTTAAAAGTGTGATCAATGTTATTATTGTTTGCAAATAAACTGTTTTTTGTTAAAATTGAACTTGTAAATCTCCCCAGAGTGGCATAATAAACTATTTGAATAATGCCGTAATGAGGAGATGCCTTAAATAATAATTTGATGTGATTTTTTATTAAGATTGTGTTTTAACATTTTTATATGTCTAATTACAAGTTGCCCAGAACAGTATAATAAAATACTGCGCTGGGAGAATCAACCATTTCATGTTTATTGCTCCCTACGACCAGATAACGAAGCCACATTTCAAAACGCTATATTATCTGGACGTGGGAAAACATTGACAGCAATAGAAACAGTTAGAATCAACCTGAAAAACTAAACTTGTAAAATCACCTAAAGTACCTTTAAACGAACCTTTTATGTAATTTTTTCATGTAATATCATGTTTTTATTATGTAACTGAAGAAACTAAATTGTAAAGTAACATGTCTTAATTTAGACAACCGTCAACTGAAAATAACTTGGCCAAATGAGCGCCAGACAGTTTGACGGAGAATATATACGCAAATGTCCGCACGCCCCTACTGGTAGATATTTAAAGGGAAAAAAACAATGGTTTAAACAAAGTACTTCTTATCAATTTATGATTAACATAATATTATCATACACAAAGTATACCATCGATTCCGAAATATGTTGATATTATATATTATAAAAAATAGTCGTAAAATAATTTTTTTATTATTATTAAAAATATATTATCCATAAATTTTAGACATTTCGGATGCCAAAAGGTGTCCCAAATATGTAATTCATGAACATAACTTAAAGAAAATAATATATCAGATATTTGAAGTTTTCTTAAATTGTGAGCAAAATTTAGTAAGTCAGTACTCTATACGTGACTCTGTCCTCCCTGCAATTGTTCATTTCACATTCATGACGTGAAGCTAATTTGACAAAATTGCAAATTTTATTAGTTTACTTGAATACTGTCTGTTGCCTTCGCCTGTGAAAATGTGTAAAAGCGTCTCTGCTCATATGAGTTTCTTCCATATGAAAGCTTACTAGCTTACATGACTCACTTTAATATAAACAACTAGCATACAGTTTCAATGTTTTTTTTATGTTGTTTTTACTATTTTATTTTAATTGTACATTTTCCGTAATTATAACTGTACTTTTTTATTTTTTTTATTTAAGTTCAACACATTTTTTTTCATTTAGTTAATAAGTTTTTAGAAAGCTAATTAGACAATTGGTGTTGTTTTTATTATTCCTCCTCAATAGGGGTTCCTGTGCTGAGGCGGACTAGGTTATATTTAAAAAATGATTGTTTTTAAGCTCCTACGAAGTTAACTAATCTTCTATGATTTCTTTGATGCAGGTTTTGATTTGATTTTTGAAATCTTAGTCTAGAGACATTTGTAATTCCTTTGTCCAAAAGCAGTTTTAAATTTAGGAATATTCATAATGTCAGTTTGGTTCACTCTGGTTTTGATGTCGATAATTTGGATGTTAGGTATTGCAAAAGATTTGAAAATTTCTTTTGTTGGCGTTCTTATGGGGACTTTTAAATAGTCTTTATAATACCCTTTTGGGATTAAAATAATTGTTTCATATAGTTAGTAGTTTCCTATACCCATTCTTGTATACTATTTTCGAGGCGGGAGTGGCATAGCGCATAGTAAACTTTTTTAACATCATTTTGACCTAAAATATTTTGTTTTTAAAACGATATGTGTATTTTGTGAGTTTACCTGTAATACCATTTATGTGAGTGTCCCGTTGAGAGCTTCGTCTATTTCTATACCAAGATATTTTATACTTTCTGAATGCGTAATAAAGGGGCAAGAAAATTGTGAAAAATGTGCTTTGGCAATCACGTCATCTTAGATTGTATTCTTTCCCTGGTTGACCTCTTGTGTCAATTGAAAAGGTTAATTACTTTGTTTTACTTATATTCAACGTAAGTGAGTTGGTTTTTAACCAATTTTGTAGAACAATGAACAAAATATGCATGCATTATATAAAGTTAAATACGCACCTATTAACGCATACAACAAACTACCACTTTAATCCATAACAATAAATAACGTGTTTATTATTTCAACAAAAATATCACTGAATGGTTAATGAGAAAAGATCATAACGAAATTGAACACCTTACGAAATAAAACTTGCTATTCTTTCCGCATTGGTAATAGTACCTACTGTCCTGCATTTACACTTTAACTTTAAATTTATTTCTTTTATTTATTTTTCAAGTTTTAAATTATTATATATTGGAACAATGTAAAACACTTATTTTAGACATTACCTTCTTTAATTAATTTCGTCACCTCTTTTAACCTCTCATAATGTATTCAAAATTCCGTTTTAATTAATGTTTGTATATTCTAGCATTACTATTTTAATAGATTCCATTCTAAGTATTTTATTTTAACAATGAGTGCCATCACATCAGACTTAAATATATATTTTTTGTACATCCAGTCGCCTACATCAGAACAGCTATCACCCAGTGAGGTGGGTAATGTAAACCATACAATAATATAATTATGTAACATATATTGTATTAAACTTTATAACGTTCTTTCAATAAAAGTTGATTTATCGATACTGAAACTGAAAACGTTTTTTTTTTTTTTTTGCAACATTCAATTGAAAAACAGCTATATCAAGGGGTAATTTATTTAATGGTAAAATCATTTCCCCGAGCTGCATTACCAACGGTAGGTAAGTTTTGGACTGTGCCTGCGCGCTTTTGTCAGGAAAATTAAACTACTCTTTTTAATATTAAATTTGGAATAAAGATATGGCCATTCAGAAGGTTATGCTGTTTTCAAAAAAGCAATTTTACTTCTGTCGGTGAGGCTTCTAATACCCGGCATATGAGACGGGAAGGCTAAGGGATATAACCAGGAATACTACCCGAATTCTGATATAAAAATCTGTGAAAGAGATGCCGTTTATGAGATACATATTTCTATTCAATTTGGGAGATAGGTATGAGGGAACTATTTATTGGATAACCAAAACATCTGCCATAAGTCACCGAGTGGTTCGCTACGGAAAAGTGTGGTTCATGAGGGTCAGGTTTTGTCCAGATATTGGCGGTGGATGCGGCTGCCGTACAGTTGAGGTTACCTACCACTTTCCCACCCCGTTGTAAGTAACTTATGGTTACTCTTTCCGGGTGCACGTCAAAGATTCCATTTTTTTGTGTTAAACGAAGCTAAAGTTTTCAATGATTCTAAACCCTCGAGTGTAGATTAGTAAAAATACACATCCCAAAACAGACAGAACAGACATCGTCTAGTGAGACGGGTAAAGTACATGTAAATGTTTAAATTTTATGCCAATAAACGCCCGGGTTGCCGGCAATGAAATGAAATTAAATGAAATTGGTTAGTACATTATACTGATAAAAATGACTCTTACATGGTGGCTATGATCTGCACCGTAGGTAATCAAGTGGGACGCGGAGGAATACTAAACATTGAAAAAAAAGGGTACAAAATAAAAAATATGAGAATACTTCGAACGAATCGTCTCTAGGACACCCGGGAAGTCCTTCTGAAACAGTGCCAGGAGATTCTCGTTCCCCCCACCCTTCCCAGGAGGCATTGCGTCAGTCGTCAGGATCATCCCTTAAGAAAACTGTGATTGGGAGAGAAGGTAAAACATACCCAAATACTAAGGGGATATGGAGGGATCCAGACCACCAAGCGTACTCTATCGAGAAGTGCACAGGGAATCCATCTATGGTCAATCAGAAGTAGGTGACTTTCTCGGATTGCGGGGACGGGGGTTAATTTTCCACTCCCTCAAGGAATAAAAAATATTTTTAAAAAATACTTGGAAACTAAATAGAATTTTTTTCTTAGTCCTCCTCACTAGGAGATCCTGTGGTGAGGCGAACTAGGTTTTGAATAAGAGGGTTTCAGCGACTTCTGTATTTCAACTTCAAGGTTTGGGTTGGGTATTTCCAGTACCTTATATGACGTTGTTTTAAAAATACTAGTCAGTTCTTCTTCTCTTATTTCCTTAAGCCAAGTTATGATGAAATTTTTGATTGAATTACATTGTTTGATACTAAGTGTGGTTTTGTTGTATACTTTCAGAGCTATAAATTCAGATCTTCTTTTTCCAAAGGTAGTTACACTTAGGTACATTTAACTTGTCTAGTTACTTTGCACTGGTATTATGATTAAGAGAAGTGATAGCCATTTAATCCTATTTTAAAGGATTAACCATAATATTTTTGGCAAAGATTTTATGAATACTTGGAATGTTGAAATGTTTAAAAATTTCCATAGTTAACGTCCTTATAAACCTTTAAAATGGTCTTTAAACCTTTAAAAATATTTCTGAGTTGTATTTAGTGGTTTTATGTAATTTTATCCAGCAGAGCCCCACCCCAAAATTGCACATTCCAAATGAGAGTGGAATATATATATATTTTATTGAATACCGCACAAGAGTCTCAACTGCTCCCAACTGTCTGGAGCCAGTGAGACTATGGCATCCCCAATTGGGGAATGTTGTGAGGCTGAAGGTATTGGGGAGGGGAAGGAGAAGGGGAGGAGGAAGGTGGGAAAATACCTGACTATTCAGATCTGGTAAAAGCCATTAACACGGCTAAAAGCCATTTTAAGCAACGTTTCAATTCTGAATGGTGGTCTTTCACCAGGGCGATACTGAGAGTATCTTCCACTTTGGAACGTGCGCAAATATACTATATATTATTTTTAAATGAATTATTTGTGAAACAACACAAATTAAATAAATAAAATTTACTTACGCACGCCGGGATTTGAACCCGCGACCTTCGGATTTGTAGGCGAGAGCCTTACCCCTCGACCATGGAGGCGGTCAAAAAGCATCGTTATAAACAGGAAAGCCACGTTGGGTGACGTTTATAAAAGGGACAGACAAAGGGATGGGGATGGGAAAGGTTACAAGGGGAAGTTATGGGGGACAATTACATCGAAAGGACTTACCCTGGAGATGGCCTCTTAGATGTGAAGTCTGCTCCGGATATTAGCTTAGCTCAGATCGGCAGGGACATTTGCTTCTCATCTTTCAAGGGTCGTGGATCGATCGCAATCTTATAATTGGGTTGAGGGCGTTTCTAATTCTACGTTAAATGATTACAGAGAAGTGCTTTCATACTCAGAGTTTATTGTAAGGTCTGACAAACATTGTAGGTTAAGTACAATCGAGTAGTTAGTAAAAAGGTCCTATTTTAGACATTATTCTATTGTAAAATTTCTCTCTTTCTGATTCGAATCTCTAACTGGGTAATGCAAATGTAACACGGGCTTGAACAACACAATAGGGGGAGATGGAAAATCAGCTTAAATGAGGCGATCTGGTCGGATGGCGAGAGTTTGTTGGCAATGACGCCAGGGCTGGACATCTCTGCACTGAATTTGATTGGTTTTTAATTGGTAAGGCATCATGTTGAGTGCTTTGGCAGCAAGTAGCACGTCTAGCTGTGGGCTTCAGCCCGCAAAATAGCCGCCTCTTTTCAGACACGCACTTTTCTCTTCAAGCTCCAGGCGGAGCGTGAAGTGCGTCGCAAGGGCAGCAAGGAGCGGCCCCCAGCCGCCGTGGGCGCTCGCGTCGCTGGCTCCCGCTTTGTTAATTTATGATCTGATTGGTTTAATTTGGGCGCTAGAATCGCCTGATTGGTTAATTTATGGAGGGAAATGATGTGATTGCTTGCCTAGCTTATTTGTTAAGACGAGTAGCTATAACTCATCTCAGGGCCATACTTTTGTTTCGTTAGAGCGTTGTCTCGGTAAGATGTGGATCTTGGGTTTGATTTTCAGATATGACCTATGTCTTTTTATTTTCCATTTCATTTTTCTTTTGAGATTTGTTAACATTATCTTATACAAAGATTTTTTCTACAATAACTCTACACAGAAGGCCCTGAGAGAAATATTTTCCCTCAAGGAATATGTTATCTTTACGGATGCTGTGTGGGGGGTCTTTTAGAGGATGGGATGGAGTGAATCTGGGTGTTAAAAGGACCGATATTGTAGGAGAGAGGAAACACAGAGCCGGCAAATCATTCCACAGCCGAGCTGTTGAACACAATAACGAGACGTAGAAGCGACCCGCACTCATGTTACAAATGTCAACCGTGTAAAAATAGTATATTATTGTACAAAAAGTTTCTTCCATTTTGGAAAACAGGTACTCATGCAATATAGTGAACGAAAATAATTATTTTCGATTAAAAAAATATTATGTAAATCATTATAGGATTGTCGTAATTACTGCATTATGTCTCCATTACACTATTGCAAATACTATTTATTTGTAATAATACATATTATTCGAGTTTACCTCTTACGTATAATACTTTTAAATTATTGTCTCCCTCTAATATTTCATTCTCTTTTTTTCTCTTTTTGTTATATATTTGTCTCACTCTAATGTTATCTGTACTTATAAATATATATATATATATTGTACAATATATATATATTATCGTATATATATATTTTTATTCTTCGAGTATTATCTTTGTCCAGATGAAGGTTGATCTAAGCGAAACGGGTATAATAAGTTCATGGTTTATAACAAAGTGTTTGTTTTATTGAATATGATATCAAACCACAAGAGGATTGATCTTACAAAACAAAAAATGAATCTTTTAAGATAATATTAACAACTCTAGAGTGAAACACGACACCGAAAAGACACAGCAAAGAAAAAGATAACGGTAGCAGTTAAGGCTGCTCTCTGACACTGCGCAGAAAAGTCCCACAATGGACTGCGTTGCAAACCGTTACCTTACTTTAGCAAACTTGACTTTTCTGTGCAATGTCTGCAGTAAAGAGTGAAATGTTCATTCCTCACCAGACCGTCAGAGAGCGGCCTAAGACTCAAACCGCGGACCTCAAGTTCTATCCGGGACCTAGTTAATATTATCTTTAATAATAAAAAAATATATTACAATAAATTATTCCCAAAAATTGAAAACATGTTTTAATAATTAAAGTTAATAATTTCTTTAAACGATTGGTTTTCACTTTTCATTATTAATAAATGAATTAAATAATATACTTTGTATTCGCCACTTTATTAATACAAAGGTACCTATTTGTTTCGAAAGCGATGCTTTCTTAATCATTATTAGTCCCGATGAAGAAAATATCTCTTTCGAAACACGTAGAAATAAAGTGGTGAATACAAGGTGTATTAATTAATTCATTTATTAAAGTTTAAATTATATAAATACTTCATCAACAATTTGGCCAATAAGCCTAATTAAACCTGTAATTCTCTAAGCACTCTGCTAAACTCCCTCGAGATCCAGGAGAACATAGGTGTCGAACGGTCCATTCGAGCCGTGAGGGCTAGCTAGTCGCTAACCTACCACACCCATTCGATGTCGTTTACTCGCCGCGAGCGGCTGCGGTCCTCACACGGCAGGACTGTTTCATAGACCGCGCTAAGAGGATTGTCCCGACTAAGCCCACGTCTCCTGAGATTCATTCGCTCCGGATCCCCCGATACAAACCGGGAAGATAATAACACGAGATCTAATCTATTGTGGCGTCGTATGATTTAAGATTACGTTGGCGTTACGTACCGTATTTCCCTCGCGGGTTTATTTACCTCCGGAGGAATTGTTTCACTAATCTTAACCGGCATATTAATTGTTACGTGGTAATATTTTAAGGCGATGGTAGGTGTTTAAAAGTCTCCTTTGAGACATTCTGAGAAAGGGGGTATGGCAGAAATTTAATACACACACATTAGATATTATCACATAGTTATGTTTAGTGTATAGATATCTTGAAGGGAATCTTTACTTATTCACACTATTATCGATTATCTTATTATATAAAGAATAGTGTATGTTTGTTTGATTGTTTGTTTATTTGTTTTGTTTTGAGTTTCATTCCGAGTTTGATGAAATTTTCCAAACTTTGGTTTCGAAACAAGAGGAAGGTTACTGTCTACGTGAGATTTTTAAAAACTAACTCCTTACCTCTTTCCCTCCCTTTAAGGCAGAATTTTGATGCTTCTTAGTGCGAGTGGGGGTGGTAGTAGGGGTAGGAATATGGGTAATGGTAACACATCGCAACCTCAAAACTTTCCTCCAAACTATTCATAATCCTGGGCAACGCCGGGTACCAGAGCTAGTCTTCTATCTTTTTCTTCTATCTATTAAATAAAAAAGAATTTCCCTGGCGGGTGGTGTGTGTTTGTTTTTAATACAAATTTAAAGTTTTATTGCGAGCTTGATGAAATTTTGCACGCTTGACTTTAGAAACAAGAGGAAGGTCACTGTTTACATGAGATTTAGAAAAATCACCCCCTTTCCGCTTTCCCACCCCTTAAAGAAGAAATTTGATACTTCTTGATGAAATTTTAAGTACTTGAAGTTCAAAATAAAAGGAAAAGTAATTGGTAGGGGTAGGGATTGGGGTAACAGTAAGGAAACACATCACAACCACAATATTTTACTCCAAGCCATTCATAACCACGAACAATGCCGGTTACTTCAGCTAGTCTTCTTATTCTTCTTCTTTTACTATATACGAGTATGAAGAAGAATGTCCTGGGCGGACTGTGTGTGTATGTTTTTAATAAAAAATCTACAGTTTAAATTTTGCACACTTGCCCTTCAAAATAAGAGAAATTTCACTGTTTACACGAGTTTTTTAAAAACCACTCCCCCCAACCCCCTCTCCCATCCCTTAAAGAAAAATGTTGGTACTTCTTGAGAAAAATTACTATTCAGGAGTAGGGGTAGGGGTAACACATCACAAACTCAAAACCATTCGTAACGCGTGCTTTAGCTAGTATAATACAACGATAATAAAATTACCTTTCGATAATTCATTGACGCCATGTCGACAATTTCGTTACTATCGTGACTTCTCCCAACAAATATTTATAGAAAATGGGAATCAAACATTACCGTTTGAACAGCTTAATTGGTTAATTTGAACGAATAAATTTGATTCCTTTATCATTGATCGATTGACCTTGCTTTTTATATGTTGATATATCTATATATATATATATATAATTTTTTTTTAAATTAATGCATTTTTCAATGACCATAAAATACAAAATATAAATAAA
This sequence comes from Halesus radiatus, assembly GCA_022606495.2. Taxonomy (NCBI): domain Eukaryota; kingdom Metazoa; phylum Arthropoda; class Insecta; order Trichoptera; family Limnephilidae; genus Halesus; species Halesus radiatus. The sequence goes on along the minus strand of JAHDVE020004820.1, from coordinate 54,319 downwards.
TTAATTTAAAATTACTTTGTGATCATCACTTTATTAATATATACGCATCAACATGTTTCGACATCGAAGCTTTCCACATCAGGACATACAGAATTGTAAAATATAATAATGTCAAGTATAGACATACGAGTATGATAAACATAAAACACAATAATGTAAGAATTATCTAATAAAAATAATAATATTATATTCCATATACTAGCCAACCAGCTTTTAATACTATTATAAATTTTTTAAAATCACACTACAAATAACAAGGATAAAGATGATATTTCAAATAAATTAATATGATATTTTATATGAAAATACTATTATTATTTATAATATAATTCTTGCATTATTGTGTTATATGTTTATCATTTGTCTATACTTGCCATTATTATTTTTTAGTTTTTTGTATGTCCTGATGAGGAAAGATTCACTTTCGACACATGTTGATATGTATATATAGTAATAAAGTGATGATAACAAAGTAATTTTAAATTAATTTATTAATAATGACACCACAAAGTGAATACCAATCTTCTGAAGAAATGTTAATATTTAATATTTCCAAGGAGACTCGGGTTGGAGCTAATAGCTGTTGGTGGCAATTTGATGATAACTAGATTATGCATAATAATATTTTTCTTGCATAACATGGGAGGCTTTGAGAAAAATACTTTTTCTCAGGGCCTATGTCATCGTTATCAGCGTGTCCAGGGGTGATGGACGAATTAATCCATCCCTCCCACTATGATGCAAAGCGATGCTTCAAGAGAGTCCGGCTAGAGAGGTCAAAGGATCTCCCTCAACCAACCTCTCCCCATCCGACCCACTACGCAACTGATGTGCAGACAAATTCGCCGCTAAGATCTGTACAAACCTCACCCCGTGAACCCGGGTACTCCTACTAAGTTACCAAACGTAGCGAACCACTTGAGGTAACCTATGGCAGAGGTTTTGATTTTCCAATTAATATTTTCCTGGGTGGCGGTAAATATTTCCGCCTCCCAAATTGTAAATACGACATTATCAATATTGAACGTACTGTCTCGTGTTTAACGCTGTATTTATTCGGTTTTTAGGCCGGTACCACTAGTTAATAGTTGGTTCGAAAGTAATATTAGTATTTTACAATATTCTTTTATTAAATTCAATACGTTTTTCGTAAAAAAAATAAGTGCCTAAATTATTTTACTATGGTATTGAGTAATTGTCTAAAAATTTGTGGTCGTTCCAAAAATGTGCAAAATATCATTTATATTTATTAAATTATTTGTAAGAATTTTCTTAACCAATTTTAAAGATGCGTGAAATTGAAGCGTCGCAATGATAAATGGCCAATCCTTCGTGAATGTCATATCAGTAAAATAGCTGCCGGGAACATCACGAATCTTTACAAATCACTTGGGAACATTCATATAATATCTCAGAGTAATACATGTCTCGAATGATATACAACTGCTGCGTAAAATCGTGACTGATTTGCCGAAATAGGATCGGGATGTGATACAGGCCCTTCTGATAGCTCACGGGGGACCAAGGGAGCTGTAAAACAATTCTGTATTTTATTCTTCACAAAATTTGACACGAAATCATGTATAATGTGTCAATTTACCAGACTGTCTACGGAACAGTTCTTCTTATTTCTGATTTAATAAGATACATGAAATATGTTGATGGTACACTTGCTTACTTATCGCAGTTTTTAATCCCAGGCTCGCTTCTATATGTTCAGACTTTTTCTAATATGCTGCTTTGTTATTTTGTATTCTCGTATGAAATAATATATCTCGTAACAAGAAAGCCCCATTGTATTATTTACCATCAAGTACTCGATTTTTAATATTTGTTTCGGCTGATGGCGACACCGAAGGCTCCGGTCATTGGTCGGGTGTATTGAGGGAAGGGGGCTCCAATGGAGAGTTACGGAGCACGGACCATGCCAGGAGGAGCTGTGAGGTTATTAGTGTCAAAGAAGACGGTCGCGTTGGTGGCCGTACTTATTTCATAGTCAATTCATTTTTTCAACTGATTTCGGCAAGCATGTCTTTCATTAAAATGAAAGTGGCATTTTTGAATTTCAATGATAATTTATCAAGTCAATGATTTTCGTCTCCTGTCGGAGTCTTGTAATCTTCCACACTTTGAGTTATCCACTTGTGGCCGGGGTAATGTATATTCTGATTTATTTACAAGTTTGCTTTATTTATGTTACGTTTTGGACCTAATTTCAAATAAATATTTCAAACTCATATGTGCACCCACAAAAAGACCACGGTATTTTTTCCTAAGTGTAGATTAATTGCTATTTAAAATAGGCCTTCTTGAAAGGTATTTTTTATAGCAAAAAATACATGTTTTTATTTCATCACTTATCCCTGTAACACAAACTGCTCAAAGCGCACTTATATAATATGTAGATCACCGCTTCTCACACCTACAAACATATTCACAACTACATACATACGTATACACTGCACAAATCACCCGGTAAATACCTGTATAAATCAGAAATTACACGGAAACATAGCATAGGTACCCACTTTGTAAATTTATTTTCTGGAGATTGTTTTCACTGCAAACAAATGTTATGTTTTGTTTCTATAATGAAATAAATAATATAAACGTTCTGGAAGCGGTGGTTTCTCAGATTGACCATAAACTAATTGCAAACATGGTAAACATTTCTTGAAGGTTGAGCTAGCAGGATTGATTCATGTAAGTATAATTGGATTTAGTAATAATCCGAGGCGAGTTTAATAGTTATCGGTAATTTATCTACAGACCGGCTCAGACTGATCCGCTTTGTAATAATTCGTTCAGCTCAAATGTATGTGCCATTGCAATAAAATGCTCAAATATAATTTGAATGCGCCAGGGTTCCTCGATCAGCCCAAGTTTGGAAGGCTTCGACTTTGGGTGGATTGAGATGGGTCAAAAAGCTCTAGATGCGGTTGGGTAATTGACTTGATATTATATTTTTGTGATGAATATTAATACATAGGTCAAGCAAGGTTTTAATATCTCTACAGTAAGTTATTGAAAGGCTGTTGTTTCACTTAAAATTTGGTTATAAAAATGATCGAATAAGGCGGTTGATAATATTTATAAGTTTAACAGGTTGAAAAATATTGCAAAACAGAATAAATTTCATTGTTTGAGTTATGGTTGTCTATGATTTGATTGGGTTCATACTGAATAATTTCTAATATAAAGGACAATCACATTCTGAATTGAATTAAAAATGGGTGAGCATAAAGAATAACACAAAAAAAGTACATGAAAACCGAACTTTATTGTCATTTATTTGTCTCTGGGATATGGTAGACAGTATGTGGGACAATGGGGAACAAAAAAAGCGTCATATAAGCTCAGGATCGTTTGTATCAAGCAAAATATGTTTCAATGATTATCATTTTTACTTAACTGAGCGGAAACGTAGCTAGCGAAATATTGGAAAAATGGCCAAGGGTGATGTCTCTATAATTTAGTACCAACCTACCAAATATTCTATACTTATCTTACGTTACTGGATACGTTTAAAAATGAACAATAAAATATCTTCGCACCCGCTATTAAATTGCGGTAATAATACTAGACATTTATTTTTAGCATAAAAAGTACAAACTGACTTAAAAAACTCATACATTAACTACTGTATGATCATGTTATTTGCGTTTAACGATCAGCAACCAAAAATACAGACTTTGTTGGTTGTTAACTCAAAGAATACTACGAACGATTTATGTGTAAATTCTTTACGGGTAATTATAAAAATGTATAAGGTTTCAAGAGACAATAGTATTCTTTTAAATTCTATATGAAATAAATAGTGGAATTTTAGATAAAACGTTCAAAATTAAAATTAATTCATGCTGGAAATAATTATACTAGCTGAAAAAACTGAAATGACCTCGAACTTCTAATGGAAAACACTTTGAATCTCACCAGAGCTAATCATTCAAAGAGTGTTTTGCTTCATCATACAAACTTTCTGATATTTATGGTATTTTTCGTATTGTTACATTCATCCAAATTTTCGTTATAGGTTTCTGAAGACAATATCATAAAATTTTCAAATTAATTAAAAAGTAAGTCTTCTCTCCACTCTGTTCAGCCTCACAGCATACCTAAATTATTGTTGATGCCATGGACCTAGCCTTCTAGTAGTTGGGGCTCTTGTGCGCTATTAAATGAAAGTAAATAATTCATATTAAACGTACTGAAAAACACACGCATTCCTAGTAGATTCACGTAATATTACATTATAATAAATTTCTCTCCCCAAATGAATTTTAATCATGACACGTGTCAAAAACATTAATAAATTTCACTTATAAATTCAGGTGGAACCTTGCAGTCATGTAAAAAAGATAGCAACGAAATAACATATGGGAAATAATTGACGATGATATTAACAGTTCTTAAATTGATGTATGATATCGATAAAAATGACGGAAAGCAATGAAGCGTCATTAGCTCAGTTGGATAAAACGCTCAACCCGGATAGACCGAGAGGTCCTGGGTTCGAATCCTAGATGTGACCGTTACCTCTTATTTTCTGTGATTTTCTGTTCCATATTTTATTTAAGATTTGTAAATAATATCTAAATTGATTTACAAAAAAAATAAGTTTTTAAGGAATTTATATTTATACGCGGGCAACATTCAACTCCTGGCAACATTTGAAAGAGCAGCTGTGAACTGACAGGCAATTTATCTTGGCATTTTGTTTCATCGCGTTCGCAGTTCGCTTCCCCAGTAATTAGTATAATATTTAATAGATTGTTACAGTTTACAAATAAATGATATAAAGTGATGTTTCTTTTCTTACATAGATGTGTAATTATTTTGTGGCGTCATTATTAATTACTAGCTGAAGTACTCAGCGCTGCCCGGTATGATTGTTGAAGAACTTATTGGCAATTTATTTTGCTCAATGCGTTCGCAGTTCCCAGCAATTATTTGTAGATTGTTGTTGCAGCTTACAAACAATGACATAAAGTGATGCTTCTTTCATAGATGTGCAATTATTTTGTAAGCAATATTATTAATTTCACAATTGAAGTACCCAGCGCTGCCCGGTATGAAATTTTGGTTTAGAGCAAAGTTTTGTATTTACCCCTACCCCTACCCCTACCCCTACCCCTACCTTTACCGCTACCTCTACCTTTACCGCTACCTCTACCCCTACCCCTACCACTACCCATACCCCTACCCCTATCCCTACCCCTACCCCTATCCCTTTCATTACTACGACCTCTACCCAGTAGTTTTTCTCTTATTTTGAACGTCAAGTGTACAAATTTTCATCAAGAAATACCAAGCTTCTGCTTTAAGGGGTAGGAAAGGGGACTGGGAGTGATTTTTCCATATCTCGTGTAGATAGTGACCTTCCCCTGGTTTCTAAAGTTAAGTGTGCAGAATTTCATCAAGCTCGGAATAAAACTGTAGATTTATATGCACAACAAACACCGCCCGCCCTTGAATTTCTCTTTTATTAATAGAGAAGAAAAAGATATTTATATTTAATTGATTATAAGAAGTCCTTATACTGTAATAACTACATTGGTTACCAGACTACCAAAAATAAACAAAATAAATAGAACGTGTTTTTGGGTTTGTTGAACGAGAGCACATTTTTCAGTAATTTGATAAAAATATTATTTATGCATTATACTTGAATTCAGTTAGATTTAATGATCCTAGTGAAAAAGATTATTTGGTGCTGCATTCTAACCACATGATCTTAACCCTAGAATAGAAGGGTTCTTCCTTAGCCCATTAATGGAAGCGAGAAGAGTATTTTTCTCCCGTTTTAAATGAGACGTTTTTATCCTATTTTTGATTATTCTTTGTCATTTGGAGCAATAAATATTTCGATCACTCATAATGCACGTATTTGTTGCTTAAATTTATCAAAAATATTGATTATTTACTCGTTTATAGTATCTGAGAAGCGATCAGTGAATTTCACTAATGGTTCCTACCAAAATTTCGTCAGTGAAAATATATTAAACTTACTTGTGAGAAAAATGCGCAGCCTGCTGATATGAAGACAAATGCATTGGCGAGGAAAGAACTCAAGAAAAGTACATCTCGAAGATGGCTAACGCAATCGGGCGGAAATTCAGTGAAAAATTAGTTTCAATTTTACTCCTCGCTTCTATTCTCAGACTAAGTGGATATCTCCAGAACCCCATTTCAAAAGACTGACTTATTTAGCTTTTAATAGTCCTTGTTTCAACTATATATATATGTAGAGAAATCGAGAGCTTATAGTATTCGTGTTGTTTGCATCCATCGTTGCTACCTCACAAAATCTTCCCTGACTAACTAAGAAATTCTTCATTACCGGTTGAGTGATGTTGTGAGGCGTGTTAAGGGAGGGATTTGTAAAGGTCTGGATTAAATGGAGTAGGAATGACAAAAGCAAGTAGCTCATTTCACATAACCCATGAATAGGCGTATATTTTTGAAATCTCTTAAAAACATGATTCCAAGATTCTACTCGAATTTACTTGCAGACTAGATAGTATCCCGGATATACCTATCCGATTCTTATGTATATTGGACATCTATTGACTTTTATATAAGTCTATAATGAATATTCAATTTTTTTGAAATTAGTTATTGAAGCTTATTTGTACATGATTGTCATATATCTTTTGATAGTCGAATATATTTCCCATATAAACATAGATCGGATAGGTATATTTGAGACACTATCTAGATTGCAAATAAATTCTGGTAGAACCTCGGAATCATGGTGATTCTTAAAATGACCTACGATATCGAAAAAAATATGGAAAGTAAAAAGATCTCATTAGCTCAATGGTAAGAGTGCTAGTCCCGGTAAGACAGGAGTTCTGGGTTCAATTTAGAGAAAAAAAAGAACGTTTTTTTTATTTTTCAGATTTGATAATATTATCTTAAATGATGAAAACATAATTATAAATGTACATCATCATATACTATCATCTTGCACTTGGAGCTCTAAACAAGTGCGTACTGTGACAGTGTTATGTTTTATTTTGAAGGTTGTTATTATTATCTTCATTTTTGGTTTATAAGCTTCAATAAGTTATCCAAAAAATTGAATATTAATTCTAGACTTATAGAAAAAGTCAACAGATTTCTTATATAAATCAAAATACATATATCCGAGACAATGTCTAAAGATCGCAAATAAATTCGGATAGAATCTTGTGGTTATCATATAAATATATGGGAATTAATTGAAGATGATATTGACAGTCACAGTTACAGTAATCGAATTATGATTTTACCCGCCTCAGAATAGATCGTCTGGTGACACAGGTAAGGTATATGTAAATGTTTATAATTTTACGTCAATAAACGCCCGTTGGCGATAATGAAATGGGAATGAGATACTGATAAAAATTACGGGACGGATTAGGGTAGCTGTAGCTCAGTGTATTATGAGATTCTGGGTTCGAGTTCCAGCTACTACCGTTATCTTTTTCTTTTCTGTACCTTTTCGGTTTTGTGTTTCATTTTGTGAGTTGTTAATATGATCTTCAATTAATTAATTAATTAATTGTTTTTTTGTTTAATTCGTAGAACTCCATTTATTTATTTTTAAATTTAATGTAAATCAAATTTAATAATATTATTATTAAGTTCTACAAGTATTTTTAGATTTTATTTTTAAATTTTTAAATTTTATAATTTCTTTGTATCTCGCTTTCCACATTTAAGTTGCGTTATTTCAAACATTATTTCAAAATCGAAAAATCCACTGATGGGCATGACGTATGTATAAAAGATGTTCGGTAAGTGGTAGATATCTTATCAACCAATATTTCCAAAAAATTGAATGAAGCAAGAAGTGTGAGCCGATACAGATTTCTGTGGTGGTCTATTCTCTCTGCCTACCAATGCGGTGAAACGGCGATTTGGTGAGTTAGTTATCAAATTTAATGCTCTTTCTTTCTTCCAATTCGTGAAACGACTCACCTCGATTTTCGACTTCCTCGTCTATCCTCTTACTCAGCAAATAAGAGTTCTTGAATGTCTTTAAGTAAAGCTCTTTTTCAATCCCATCTGATAATTTTACAGATTCTTGAAAATGCAATTTCATTCATTATGCTCCTCTATGTACCCACCTAGCTAAGCGTTTCTTTCTTAATATTTCTTTCCTTACGTTCGATTTAGCTTTAAATTATTTTCTATGTTGTTTTTAAAATAATTTTTTTGGATCTTGTTGAACCGGTTTCAATCAATTACGTTCATCTTGAGACTAGTACACTTTTGCTAAAATTTATTGTTTTTCTTTTTTTATTTTTATTTAAAGTTAATCAATATTTTATTATGTCACTATTAAGTCTGCTTTCTATTCTGTTTATATTAAATCTGTACAACATCGCTTCTTACGTGGAATTGCATGGAGATTAGGCCAAGAAAGAGGCCATTACTCCTATGTTGAAATTGAACAAACGACATTTCTACATTAGAAAAGCGTCGGAAAGACTTTGATCTTATTTGCATTTTTTAAATAATTAATTGTATTATTGACTCACCTTATTTATTGCTACTCATTCAGTTAAACATTCCTTGCCATAGACTCAATGAATTGCTTTTCCCCAATAAACATTCTGCTAATTATTGGTACCATTCTCCGCTGTCCAGAATGTCGAGATTTGTTAACTCAAGCCAGGGCCTTAACATTTTTGATACCAGTCTAAATGACTTTTGTAGGGCTTTAGGAAATAAGAACTCTAAGATTATCATTTAGAACGTCTAAAATCATGGATTTTACTAAAACCATGTTCAGGCTTTTACTTGAATGTTCTCTCAAATGTATATTTTTGTCCTCTTTTTGTCATTGCTTCATTCTTGTATTCTGTATGTGCTGTTATTTTTCTGTAGCTCTTGTTTATTTCATTTCGTGTTACATATTTTGTGAAGTTGGACATTGGTCCGTAAATAAGTAAATAAATAAATTTCTGCAAATATTAAAGTTTTTTTTAAATATTGTGACAACTGTTTCGGCGTTCAAATTAATTCTCAAACTGTGGTTAGACCACATTGAGACGACTTGCATTTATGATTTTATTTAGCCCTTCCCATTTTTTTATGATGTTTGAAATGATTTAATAATATTTGCGTTAAAAACCGATTTACTCAGAAAATAATTGTGATCAATAAAAATCTCTATTTTGTGAGATTCTTACAGATGTTTTTTTGCCTGTTAATTTGCCCTTTTAATATTGGCGGATGTTTCGTAATGGTTTTATAACAACGTGAATTCTATTGAAGCATTGAATTTAAATGTGTGTGGAAAAGGGCTGAATTATTTTAAAGAATTATGTTGTTCGGGCTTCGTGAAAATACTAAGAAGTGGAGAAAAAAAAAGTTTCATTTTATTCATTGACGTTTTGTTGGGATCATTCGCTATTTTGTAGAGAAAATTAAATGCCTGCTACCAAAATGCATAAGTACGCATAATTTTGACATTGAAAATGTGGCTGCCAAAATACCAAATACCTATAATCGTAACCACCAACCTAACAGTTTGATTGATGTAAGCTTCTGTAAGATTTTCTGATCACCGAATTGTATAATACTCGTATATGATAGAGATTTCACTTTACCGCATCTATTTTCCTGGCAAAATTCCATTATAATTCGAATAAAAGACCTACCTATTTTCTTTAGTTTTGAGAACGTTTAAGTGCCGCTTTACCCTTTGTTGTAAAATATCAGATCAAGTTATCACAATAAAAAGAGATCCCGCGAAGAATGAAACCAACATCACGGTTTCCTGCTTGACTTTGTGAAAGGACAATCAAAAGGAATACCGGCAGTAAATAAAATACATCCAGAATTTTCCACTTCGTTTTTCTATCGTTATACTCCTTATTTTTGCCGTTGAGGACAACCTATTTCCTACAATTCCTTCTCATAATAATCCTTCCGCGTGCTGTATGGAAGTTATGGGACATCGAGATAAGGAAGGCAAGATTGTATTTACGATACGGAAAGGGTTTTTTCTGCAGAGTTTAACATAATTCACATTATTATATTGTATATGTACTTTATAACAAGGTGACATGTTTTCATATACTTCGTGGCGTGTTTTGGTTTATCTGAAAAAGTACGGAATTTGTTTCATTGTTTTTAAAGTGAACGTGTTTGGATTGTGATGGTTTGTGTCAACAGTATTTATGCATTTAACTTAAAATAGAACATATTTGTGTACATTAGTTACATGTATTCTAATATGAACATAATATATCTTAAAAACAAAAATATTGTAATTTATGTCACAATATACAATTAAACTTTACAAATTAAGAAATCCACTTAACATATTTTGTTACTTCCTTCTTAAATTTTAATACATTTTCCTATTCTTTTGTATTGGCCGGGTATTTCTTGAAAGATCTTTGTCTCTAAATAGTAATGAGTTTTGCCATTTTGATTTCTTTCGAAAGGGAAGTCTTATTTAATTTTTTCTTCTGGTAGAGTGGTTATGTATGTGTTGATGTTCATTAATTTTTCTTAAAAATTGAGAATCTTGTTAGCCGTTAAACATTTCAAAGAGAAACACTTTTACATGTAATTATATAATTTCCTTAAAAGAAAATATATTTGGATCCCTTGAAATTTTCTTTATCTTTGGAATATTTGTTTTGTTTCAATATTATTTTCATGGTTTTGTTTCGTAAAACTGTTTTCTAAAATTCTCCTCTTTTGACAAGAATGAAATACTGCTAAAAATGAATATCAGGACCAATGATGGTATTTTATATGGTTTTAAAGAATTCTCAACTGATATATATTCTCATACTTCCCATAAGTAAGACTCTTTTGGCAATTTTATTTATAACATATATTGTATTTAGAAATAGAGTGAACCTGGAATATAAAATAATACCCAAATATTTCATTTCGGATACTTCCTTCAAAATTTTTCCATCGATCATTATCAAAGGAGTATTAGCTGTTATTTTATTTCAGATATCCTTCAATTTGGTTTAGTTTAGATACTACTTTAATTTATCAATTTTAAGCTTAAGAGCTACATTGCTAATGTCATAGTTTTGATGATTCAAAATTAAAACAATTATTTCCATATCTATATATATTTTAATGCATTATCCGTGAATATTCTGATAATATGACTATATTTATGTATATTATGAAGAGGATTGGTTCATGATCCGACCCTGCGGCACTCCTACTTTAAAAAGTAGCGGATAATTCTTCAGTCAATTTGCTATAGTTAACATGGGCAATGTATTTAAATTTTTTATGTCAATGATTTCAGTCTGTACTTTGAAGAGTGTTTTTGATATGCGTATTGTTTATTAACGAAGATACTCAAATTATGACATAAGATTGGAGACCAAGGAAGCTAATCTCCGTTCCTAACAAAGGTGATATTCGATCTGAGTCGTGACCTTGGAGGCTTCCAACAATGAAGCTACCGGTCATTAATGCCATCTATGTAGATTGGTAAAAACTACGATACCACAGTTCATATATGAATGTTTTTTTTATTATTTTTCTTTGAATAAAGCTTTCTGGGTTAGGTCCCATCTAGTGTATCTAATATCCCGGATGATTGGGTCATTTGGACCCATGGGAAATCATTATACTCTGCGGATAAACCCGCGTTATAGTCATATCAAATGTGATACTGCTAATGCGGGAAGAAAGTGCTACGTTTTTGTTAAGAAAGGTTCCGTATGAAACAGCGTTATTACATGGAAAATTGCTAAATGAAGATATATAATGAAGGTTCTACTGGGACTTCAATAAAACAAACGTACATTCGGGAAAGCTGTAAAAGGAAGTAACGAAAGTGTTTGAGCACATTTGAGCGTTCTTACGTTTTTTTAAAAGGGAACTTTAGCCGGGAATATTTTGTTTTTATTCGAGACAGTTAATTCATGTTCAGAATGCATTGTCACGCTGTGCAAACTTAATGGATATTTATAATTTCTTCAAACGATTGGTATTCACTTTGTGGCGTCATTATTAATAAATTAATTTAAGAATATACTCAGTATTCACGTTTCATAAAATATATTGATATATACATGTTTCTAATGCGATGCTTTCATCGTCAGACATATATGAATACCAGAAGTATGTACGAGTATTATAGAATATTATTCGTATATTCCTGAAGATGAAAGCATTTTTTTCGAATCATGTAGATATCAATGTATATTTATAAAGTGGTGAATACTAAATATATTTATAAATTAATTTATTAATGGATGTCTATTGACGGTGGCTTCACCATAATCTAACAATGAATTTGAAGGGCGATGAACCTGTCAAGCTGTAAAGTATTTTTATTATATTATATCACAAATATAAGAATGGAGGCAATAAACAGAATGCTGTGAGAAAAACACTTCTTCTCCTGGTGTCTTCTCCTACCGGAACAACTATGCAGAACTGTACTCTTACCGGTAACGTAAATTACGATATCATTTCTTGAAGCATCTTCCTCTGCCATTAACATGTTTATTTTTTATTTATATGAATACCGCACGTGAGTCCCAACTGCTTCCCGCTAACCGGAGCCAGTGAGACCATGGTATCCCCAAATGGAGTATGTTGCAAGGTTGGAGGGTATGGGGAAGATAAAATGACGGAGAACCTGGATATTCTGATCTGATCATTAAATACAGTTAACGCCGTTTGAAATAATGTTTCATTTCTGAATAGTGGCTTTTCACAAGGGTAGTACTGAGAGTATATGCCACTCCGGAATATACCGAAGTATACTATATTTATATTATTTTACGAGTATATGAATTAAATGTTAAACAAATAATTTAATTCAACGCGATCTCTGGAATCACGGCCATGAGAAAGATGGAAATCTGTTTTTTTTTTAACATTAACATCAAAACAAAAACAAATATAAAATTTAAAAATAATTACAGTTCCTTCAGTCGTTTGGCCCCACAAATTTAACATTGTCGTCATTGAAGGGTTGCCAACCTAATCAAACCTTATCTTGCTTTTGTCGATTATCGATAACTCTTTCCTATACGAAACATATCACCGAAGTTCACATCAGGTCGTCAACCCATCTCATTTTTAGGCAATCTCTGCTCGTGCCACATACTCAACAAGTCCCTCTCGAGTTATCACAGAAGTGGTTTACACAAGGAGATGCCATGTGTCCAAAAGTGTTTTCTTTCGTCCTACACATACTCAAGAATCTTCAACGCCAGAGGTGGTAGTTTATACATAAATAAAAAAATAAATTGTCTCCGATATATTCGTATTATCGGAGTTATCGAAAAGAAAAAATGGAAAAATAAACATGTAAACATTATATAAAAAAACATAATATTATATTTAAGCATCAGCACTCAAAAATAGGCTTAAACATCTTAGTTTGCTGACTCAAGCAATTCTACGTATGATGTATATGGAAAATTTACATGGGTAGTTACAATAATCCTCTAACCATAATCTTTAAAATTCTGTGGAATGCATACCAAGATGTCTGAAAAGAAGTGCAGTTCGAAAACCAGTGAAGGAAATTTTTATGTACAAATTAAAAGATTACAGTTTGAAGATTTTTGTATTTTGAAACCTTATACATTTTCCTAACTACCCGTATAAAATCTACAGACAAATAATTCATAGAATTTCTTACTATAACGTGTGAATTTTTGGGTGCTAATCGTTAACTTGATCGGTTTTACTCAGCTATGCGAGACCGGTATAATTTCTATCCGAGCAGTTAAAAATATCGATTCATTACACAAAATATTAATTTCCTCTTCTGCTTATGCACTATGTTCGTTAAATTGAAATATTTAGATTTTTTATGAATTTGTATTTTATAATAATCGATATTTTAGAAACAGTGTTTAACTAAGTAACTGACTAACCATCACGCCGTTTCGCCACAGGGGTAGGCAGAGAGTATTGATCGCCAAAAAACTCGATCTCGGAATACACTTCTTGCTTCATTCACATTCATAAATTCTCTTCTGTTATTCCGACTCCTGACATGGCCTGGCTCGGTTATTTGATTCATGTGATTTGATCTTATCATATCTTCCTCGGAGGTCCCTGGCTTCTTCTTTCATTCACATTTGCGTCATATATTCTCCTTGCATTCCTTTTTTTTTTTATTTGCTATACGTACCCAAACCATCTAAGTTTCCCTTTTTTAATCTTACTCATTACGCGTACATCAACCTTGTATTATTTACAAATTTCAATATTTTTTAAACTATCATACATGGTTTTACCACACATTCGCCTCAGAGATCTAAATTCTTCTATAATATTTCTACTATAGAAATAGTACACATTGTTATAATATGAAAAATAGTATATTTTGCGGGAAATAGTACGTTTTGCAAAAAAAGGGTAATTTTAAGACGAAAAGATTTTTTTTCATTTTATAGTACAAATAATAATGTAAGTCGATTCCCTATCCTTAAATTACCCTGCCTGCATATATAACTCAATTTTACCCCATTTAAAAATAGGCGGTTTCACATTAGAGCCCCCCATATTATAGAATATATAGAATCAAATATATTAATGCTATACCTCAAAGTGATCACTTGCTAGTAATAAACATTATTAATTTGGTAAATATCACTTCTAAATGGTGATGTCAGGATTCAATGTGGATTTTTAACCACCACTCGCAAAGCAGGAATTAAATTTGTAAATATGTATTTGTAATAAATGATATTATTATCCTTTTATACATATTGTATACTTTATTTTGTTTACTTAAAAAAAAAATGATTACATACCAGATTTAAATTCCTCTAAGACAAAAAAAAATGAAGAAATAAATTGATTCCGATAATTAATTTGGGTATTTTTGTAATCAGTGTGCTTTTAGTAAAACTTTAGTAAAAGGCGATGGATTTATCCGTTATTGTAGGGTAATCAGATAATTAGAAATGATGAGAAATAAAAAAAAAAAGAATAATAATCAAGTTTATTGCCTTGTGGCATTTCCTTTTATCCAACCTTCGCCAACATGGAGGTTGGATTTTCAATAAAAAATCCACTACATTTATGCTAGTTTGGGAATCAACGTATTTGGGAATTGTGTGTTCTTATATTCCTACAGGTTAAGTGTAATAATATGACGGATTAATCAAAGGAGCATATGTTAGGATCTGTGATTAATTAAGCGACTCACCAATGAACGGTTATAAAAACTTATGGTTAAATTTACACAATATAAAAAAGAAGAACATGAGATAACAAGTAAAATGAATTGAAAACGGGACAAAGACATATACTCGAATATAGCCGAACAACAGGAAGCGAATGATTCTATTAGGAAAAACCGACGATTATATAGGAAATCTAGATGTCACTAGTGTCGCCATACTTCAAGTGTTTAACGGGTGTCAAAAAGTTAAATCTTAGGAGCCAATTCAGCAGATAGAAGCAGGTAGCTTTTAGTGCACTAGTAAAGTGTCTCAATAAATTTAAAAGTTTTCTTTATCAATAAATTAATAAAAATTATTGAAGCCAGAGTAAATTTAGCCCCTCGGGAGGTATTATGCAGAACCCGCAGATACTTTGATAGTACATAACTGGTGACCCTGTGCAAATTGCTGTAGAATTTGGCAGTCAAATTAAAAACAAAATTAATGTTTAAGTAAAATTTTATTTCGTAATCATTTTATTTTCAATCTCCTTGTGATCTTTTCTCATTAGCCGCACATACAGTAGTGTTTTTATTGAAGGAACGCGTAATAAATGAATTAAAAAATACTTTGTAAACACCACTTTTTTATATATAAATATAAACACGTTTCGAAAGCGAAGCTTTCCTCGTCAGAATCTACAAAATACTAAAAAATAATAATGTCAGGTATTGATAAATAATAAACATAAGACACCATAATGTAAGAATTTTTAAACATAAACAAAAAGTGATTAAGGTAAGTAAGCAATTAATTTAATGAAAATGTTAATGAAAAATTATTAGCCTTCTTCATTGATTGAATTGTTGGTTACTATTTTGTGTTTTTACTCTTTTTCTAAACTTGTCTCACTTCCTACCACTGGATATTCATGTACAAGTATCAGTGTCATCTTCAGCACGCATAGATTTTCAGCTTTACCCTTTAAGCTTCCAATGATTATGTTAATCGATGGAATGCCTCCTTAACTTTCCTTCTGCTTCGAAGAAAACAGAAATAAAACCAGTAAATTTCGGCAATAAGTGAAATGAAAGCACGCTGAGTACTTGCAAATGTATTCAAATCACGACTAAAGCGGTAGTGCTTGGAACGCACGCTCAAAACAATTGAATCGGTGGGATTTCAAAGGAACTTACTCCAAGAATACTAATTATTTTCAAAATTAAGGGAAAAACACAATAATGAAATTTAATAAATGAAACCATTTGAACACGAATATTTATAAATATAATAGGCCAGCTCTCAAAAATGGCTATGAAGGTCTTCTTATTTCTTCTATATATTTTATATTTTCTCTTTTGTTTCTATATTGATTACTATAACATTAACTCACTCGAGGGTGAAGTTTGTGCAAGTAACTTTACCATGTCAGTTAACTTTTACTCTCTTTAGTTCCTAATTTACCCATTGGCCTCCATCCCTATATGAAAAACCTAGCATGGCTCTTTTCACCGTGTCATTCAATCTTTACATGGATAATTGTATGCAAGAATTGAAAGAGGTGGGCTTGGGCGCAAAAATGAGTAGTCTGCAAGTATGTTGCCTGCTGTATGCTGATTATGCAGTGCTGATTGCTAACAGTATGGAAGATCTACAGTCCCTCGTATCTAGGATGAACGAAGTATGTATGAAGAATGAGCTAATGATGAATGTAAGTACGTCTAAAGTCATGGTGTTTGAAAGAGAGAGTACGAAAAAAGTGTGCAATATAGTTGTGAATGATGAACACTTAGAGCAGGTCGATGAGTTTGTGTATTTGGGAAGTATGTTTACGAGAAATGGAAAGACTGATAGGGATATCGAAAGAAGGGTGAATGCAGGAAACTCCATTAACCGAGGACTGAACGCGGTTGGCGCTAACAAAAAGTTGCCAAAGAATCGTAGCTAGCATACAAATAATTTCTTTCTCTGATTTTGGAACTTGATCCAAGAACGTATAAACTATTATATTATTGTGATTTTCCTAAAGTTGTGTGCGTTTTTTCCCTATGAACTAACAAACAGAAATTGTCTTTGCATAATATATATAAATGGAATATGCATTTGCTTAGTTTTATGGGATAGATAGTCGTTAAAGGATGAAAAAAAGCATATTTAGAATAGTTTAAAAAAGACATATTGTAATCTTCATAAAAAGAAAATGCATTATCTCGTAGTCAAAGGATCACAAAAAGCATTACTTGTTACCTTTTGTTGATCTACATCGAGCAAATTTGTCACCAAGCAATTATTCACCAACAGACTGGTTATCTTTATCGAGATCGTTTTTCAAACACAAAATTGAGGCAGTTAGATATATTTTAGATAGAAACCATCATGAATTTTATCATTGACAATTTAGTCAAGTATATGAATACTTAGAAAAAATGCATTACTGATCATTTTGCAAAAGCGTTTTAAAATAGTAACAAATGATAAAGTGTTCAATTTCCTCAAGCCGTTATTGTATGGGGGTATATGGGTTCGTGACGTATGAATGTATGGTGAGCCGACAGTTGATCCCCTGACAATTGGCCCCCGACAGTTGCCCCCCCCCTGACAGCTGATCCCTCCAACAGTTGATCCCTCCAACAGTTGATCCCTCCAACAGTTGTTCCCTCAAACTTGTTGTGCGTGGTGAGGGGAGCTATTTTTGACTTCATTTGACATGACCAAATTACGTTGTATGATTTGGAGCTAACTTTGCGCTCTGTGTTGTTTTGGACAAAGTGTGCTAGTCTTTCAAAACGAGGCAACGAAATTCAATACAGAGTTGTGTTTATTTTTATGACACGCCAAATCTAGCAGTTATGTGGATGGCTTCTGGGCATGAGGAAACCATTAAAACCTTCTAGTTTCTAATTTCAATCTACCCCAAGAGCATCATTCTTATGGTGTCGTATTACAAAAAAATATTTTGAAGCATAGTTTACGTACATTTATTCCAAATAAAATCTAAGCAAGTTACCTTTCTAATACGGCCGCCTCAATCACAAAAACCTTTTAGAACTCCGCAAGAATTAAAGCGTATTTAGTTAAGATCATAAATATGGAATCCACTTATCAGACCTTCTGTTGGTTGTACGCGAGCTGAGAAACATTTTAATTAACATTATTCCCTCGGCGGCGTAGCGGAGCGGATCATCCCGCGCGCCCGGCGGCCGCGGTGGAGGAGCCAGCCACTCTTTATCATTTAACGTTTTAACCCTGGGATGTTAAATGATATAAACTTTAAATGTAATTGTGTCATAAAATAGATTTTCTTGCGGAATGAGTTTTTACTGATGATATTTTATCGCTTTGAAGATCTGTAAAATATATTTTCAGATTAGTAACTATGAGTATGTTAAGAATATTATTAATTTAGTTTGACTCTTTCTTTCTATATGTCGGGGTTTAGAATTGGGTAGGAGTAAAAAAATCATATAAATATCTCGTCGTAATGTGGATTAATCTCAGTTTGAAAACGCCCTTGAACGCCGAAACAGCTGTCACAATAAGAAAAAGTAAAATAGTTGCAGAACTTAATAATAACATTATTAAATTTGATTTCAATTATACCAAAAAAAATAAAAATTAAATGGAATTCTAGGAATTAATAATTTATATATTAAAATTATAACCTTTTTTATGTGAGTACCGCACAAGAATCCCAACTGTTCCTAATCGTCTGGAGCCAATAATACTATGGCATCCCCAATTGGGGTATGTTGTGAGGCTTAAGGAAGGTGATTTTGACGCTTTCGTAGCAGCCGGCAGCTTTTTATAAGCGCTCCAGTTTATCTAGGAAATATTGGTTCTTCTTAATTTTTCCGGTGTTAAAATAGCGTAAAAACACCGCAATAATTTATAGGTTACATTTATAAAAATCATATAATTTTAGTGTGGCCGTTTCGGGCATAAATCAAGTTTATATTAAAAAATCAAGTTCAAATCTGTCACGTTGTTCTAAATTAACCCAAAAGCATCGGTTATCGGTTGAAGGCGTTCGCCACATTTGCTTGTTAAAAGACCTTTGCCTGTTAAAAGCCTAGGGAAGTGTCCAAAGTGAAGGGATGAAATACAATGTTATTCTTTGAACTATGGTGATTGTAAACAATATCGTTTACGACCGGGCTACACAACGCAAACTAATAGTGAATGTGTTATTTTGGACCATTTAATAGCTGCAAAGATATCGTTGTATAACCTTGAACGTTGTACCACAACCGCAACCCGTAAAATTAGATTTCGTGGCTGCCGAGAAAGGCGCAATAGGAAAAGACATTTGACGATAAGATCTTCTGCTGTCACGGCGACCTGAGTTCTGACCTCCAGTCTACAGAGCAGATCCGGTGCATCATGCGGCCCACGGTCGTGCCCAACCAGGCTGCTCTGCGACCTGCTGTTGTCCGACCCCGGCAAGGACACCACCGGCTGGGGCGAGAAATGGACGAGACGCTGGTGTGCACGGGCAGACCAACACCAAGCGTCCCATCAGGCCGCCCAGGGGCGTCACCAACAAAGACAAAGAAGATTGGATATGGATATGGATCAGTTCCCGCGGCCCCCGTCCTCGCCCGCTGCCCAACTTCACATAACTCCTATCATTTGTATTAGCGTTTTGCAATATATCGTAAGGAATAAATACAGTTAGCATTTTTTTCTCAATTTAACATGTATGGAAACTTAGATCAAGCCGTATTTAGTTTTGATAATTCAACTGCAACTCTTTATATGGTCTATAAATAATGTGTAATGATAGCCTGTCCAAAAAAAAAAGTAATAGATGTAATATAGGAATAATGTAAGAATAGGAAGTAAGATGTGTACAGCGCCCTTGAGGTGATTTTTCACAAAAACGACGCTATAAAAATTATCCGATTATTATTATTATTAGTGGGTAGAGAAAGGATGAGGTAGAAGAAAGTGAGGAAGTATCTAGCTTTAAAAAAAAAATATAAAATTAAAATTTAGTATTTTATTTTATTTTAGTTTTAAATGAAAGTACCTTACAGAACAGAGAAATTTAATTATTTTCTAACTAAATCGGTTTTGCCGTTAAAAAATAATATTAAACACTGTCCAAATTAGAATTGGATTGGAGTAAATAAAATCATATAAGTCGTCACAATGTGGATTAACCAGAGTTTGAAAATGGCCTTGAATACTGAAACAGCTGTAACAACAATTAAAACTAAAATACTTGCGGAACTTAATAAAAACATTATTTAATATGAAATTAAATTTGAAACAAAATAATTAAATGGAGTTCTACGAATTAAAAACAAAAATAATTAATAAGTATCTGGTTATTCAGTTTTGGTCACCAAACACGGCTAAGACCATTCCGAGCTACATTTCACCAGGGCGATACTGAAAGTATTTACCATTTTGAAACGTGCCGCAAATATACTGTATATATTATAAATTAAAGGGGAATGGTTCAGAAAGCGGATGTGTGAAAGTAATAAAATCGAAAGATGGAAAAATGCTGACGAATGAGAAAGATAAAAGAGAGATGGATGAAATACTTTGAAAAGGTCTTCGAAAGCAACCCGAGTGATAGTGATTCCAGTAGCGAGTCAGGTATGAATGACGATGGCGTGGATGTTCCCAAAATCAGCATGGATTAAATGAAGAGATCAATTAAATGTATGAAGAATGGTAAGGCTGTTGGTTTCGATAATATTGCTGCTAAATACTTTAAAGGGGATAGCCGTATAATTCTCACAGGTTATGCAAATTTTTTAACCAGTATTTAGAGGAGGGTTAAACACCGTTAGATTGGAGAAGGGCTGTGATCATGAAATCACAGGGCTATTAGCCTGCTAAGTTCAGTTGGAAAGCTGTATGGTAGGATATTGATTGAAAGGGTACAAATGAAAAAAAAGGATAAAATATGTAATGTGCAGGGTGCATTTATGAATGGAAGGGGGTGCATGGATCAGATTTTCTCGTTGCGTATGCTCACAGAGAAGTTTCTGGCAAAAAACGAGAAACTCTTCTGTGCTTTTGTAAATCTACAAAAAGCATACGACCGAGTTGACAGAAAAAATGTTATGGAAGGTGTTGTCCAAGTATGGAGTGAATACAAATCTTATACAGGCAATCGCATCTCTGTACGAGGGAAGTGTTGCATGTGTTAGGGCAAACGGTGATTTTACGGGGTGGTTTGACATGACGAAAGGTGTTAAGCAAGGCTGCGTAATGTCACCGTGGTTATTCAATCTATAGATGGATAATTGTATGCAAGAATTGAAAGAGGTGGGCTTGGGCGCAAAAATGAGTAGTCTGCAAATATGTTGCCTGTTGTATGCTGATGATGCGGTGCTGATTGCTAATAGTAAAGAAGATCTACAGTCCCTCGTATCTAGGATGAACGACGTATGTATGAAGAATGAGCTAATGATGAATGTAAGTAAGTCTAAAATCATGGTGTTTGAAAGAGAGAGTACGAAAACAGTGTGCAATATAGTTGTGAATGATGAATACTTGGAGCAGGTAGACGAGTTTATGTATTTTGGAAGTATGTTTACGAGAGATGGAAAGACTGATAGAGATATTGAAAGAAGGGTGAATGGAGGAAACTCCATTAACGGAGGACTGAATACGGTTGGCGCAAACAAAAAATTGTCTAAAGAAGCCAAGCTAGCAGTCCACAATGGAGTGCTGATACCAACTCTGATGTATGGCAGTGAGGCATGGAACTGGCAGAGGAAGGATGAAAGTAGACTGAATGCTGTAGAAATGAGATCTCTGAGACAAATGTGCGGTAAAACCATGTATGATCGTGTGAAAAATGTTGAGATTCTTAAAGAATGCAAGGCTCATGTAAGCGTAGTGAGCAAGATTATGAAAGGGACGCTTAGATGCTTTGGGCATGTAGAGCGAATGAATGAAGAAAGGAGTGTAAGGAGAATATATAACGCGAATGTGAATAGAAGAAGAAGCTGGGGACGTCCAAGGAAGACGTGGCACGATCCAGTGAACCAAATACTTGAGTCGGGCCATGTCAGAAGTCGGAATAACAGAAGAGAATGTATGAGACGTTGTATGAAAGTGAATGAAGCAAGAAGTGTATGCCAAGATCGAGTTGTTTGGCGGTCCGTCCTCTCTGCCTACATCTGCGGGGAAACGGCGTGATGGTTAGTTAGTTAAATTAATCATTTGTGGTTACACACCACTTTCCTACCCCGGTATAAGTAACTTATGTTTACTCCTTCAGGGTGTACGTCAAGTACTCAAATTTTTTGGTTGATCGAAGCTAGGGTTATAAATGATTCTAAACCCTCAAGCATCCCTGCATAACATTAGCTTAGAAGGAGGTTAGTAAAATGCCACAACCCAGAATGGTTAGTACTTACGTACGGTCAACAAAAGTGGCTCTAGTAAGTATGGTGGCTCTGCTCTACTCATCCGTAGTCCGTAAATGAACATGATGGGACGCAGAGAAATACTCGTACTAACATAAAACAGTTAAAAGGAGAAACACAATAGATTAAGTAAGATACTTTAATACACTCATTAATTCAGTATAAAATTATTGTTGGTGGGGTGCATATGAACAAATTGTAAGCCCTGTAAAGGTGGTTCAAAGACTTATTAAATCTTTACACGTAGTAAACACTTTGTGGGAATACACAGTCTAGGGAATACGTTTTTGTGGGCATACATATATATTGTCTAACACCCCCATTTTTTAAATATTTCCATAACCTCCGCCCACCTTCCCTCCCTCTTAAGCTCCTCCTTCCATGCCCCCACCTAAGTTGATCTTCTGTTCTTTTAATACCATGTTTTTCTGTATTATGTTCAATATATTTTTATTCACCACTGAGGAAGGATCAGGTTGAACCGAAACCGGTTGGATGAAGAAATAATAAAGTGGAATTGAAACAGTTATTTTATTTTATTTATTATACTTATTATTAAAGTAATACTAAAAAACCGTCTACATTTCCATCAGCTACATTGTACAACAATTTCAAAGTTCCAAAAATTGAAGACATCTATAAAAAGACTCAATATTACAAATATTCAAAGATAGATATTCGTTGAAACAATCGAATTAAATTCATCATTAAGGCATAAATATAATAATTCAATTCCTTTATTTTCTACACAACAAATGCACAATAATTAATTTTACAAAGCGATTAAATATTTTAATTAACTTCCTGAAGAAATTTTAAAAAATACAGATTAATTGTTATTATAAAAGAAAGCATTGTAAAATCCTTCAAAACATATCTATTTTTAATAATTTTAGCAACATAATACCATTTGACGTCTATTATTGTAATAATTTACTATATTTTTAAAATGAAGTAAATACGTATTAGTATTAAATCTCTAAAAAGAATTTATATTTACAAAGGGATAAAACATATTAATAGACTCCCAAAAAAGTTTAAAAAAAAAATTCCTAACTAATTAAATTCGAAAATATATGCAATATTTATAACTATTATATTACGTAACTTCTGGTACATAATATTCATACCTTTATTATGTTTAAATATTATGATTATTGTTGTTAACATATTTCTACTACACCAAACGAGAGATAGTTCTCTTCGTTGACGTGGTACCTTTGAAAATATTTACCACGTATGATTTAAAAATAATTCAAAAAAATTAAATTGAAAAAGAGTACTTAGGATGCGCCGTCGCCAGAACACCACGGTAGTCTCTGTGAAGCAGTTCCAGGAGGATTCTTGTTCCCGTCAACCTTCCCAAGAACAAGAACAAATCAAAAACAGTATGATTGGGAGAGGAGGTAATTAATCAAATTAATTAAATAAAATTTAGTTGCGAACGCCAACATTTGATCCCGTGTTTTCCTGTCTCGTGGAGCCTGTCTAACTCTAAAAGGCGCTTTATCTTTTTTTTTAATGTTTAAAGCATATCTGGTTCCATATTCAATTTAACATTCCACAAGACTTCACCCCAAATATAGTTTCTTTGGCTAAAGGTATAAGTTTTACGGGGTAGGCTCAAGTGCGCTCAAAAATCCAGTTAAAAACCTGTTTCTAAGGTAAATTCCAACCACAGCAGTCTGCTCACTGCACGGCGCCGCACTTTTGTCTGGTCTAGTGGCTAGTGGTTGGAGCGTTCAGGAATATTTCAATTTGAGCATTGATTTAGATTCCACTGGATCCGCTATAGATTTTTTTAAATCTATATTTTTTGTGTGATATAGCACATTAGATACAAGTGTCCGATACTAGGTGGACACTATAATCATATAAATTTGGGGATTGTTGTAAAGCTGAAAGAATTCGGCACTTGACGAATTGGGGGAGGATTAAATAACATGGCTTATTGGCCAGCGACCAACAATGTACACTTTGCAGGTTGCTAAATAAAGAAATACTACCAATGATTTATCTGTAAATTCTATACGGGTAATTAGGAAAACGTATATGTTTTCAAAAGGAAATAATCCTCTAAGTGTAATATTTTTAATAACATTCGAACTACCTACTGAAGTTTTAGGGAAAATGTTCAAAATTACTTTTACTAGTTTCCAAACTGCCCCTATTTTCAGACATTATGGGATGCATTTCATGGAATTTTACTATTAAAATTTGAGGATATTTATCTTTTGAAACCTTATAAATTTTCCTAACTTATTTTTATTTGAGTACCGCACAAGAGTCCAGCTGCTCCCAACCGCCTGGAGCCAGTGAGACTATGACATCTCCAATTCGGGTATGTTGTGAGGCTGAAGGTACTGGAAAGGGGAAGGAGGCGGGGAAGAGGAAGGCGTGAAAGTACCTGGCTAATCAGATCTGGTCACCAAATATTTATTCGTACAGAATTTATAGATAATTCATTCGTGGTGTTGCTTGAGTTAGCAACCTGCAAAGTTATGATTATTGCATTTTTTTGTGATAGTCCCTAAGCCATTGCTAGAATTATTATAATGGATATGTTTTCCACTCTGGAGCGCGAACCATTGCCCATCAAAATAGTATTATGTGCTTTAGTTTCCATATTGCATAAAATTAATCACTAACAAAACACAATTGAATTTTATATATTTGCGTCGTGTGTACGATAAGCGATAACTTCAAACAATCAGCATTGTCCATAAAATGCACCGAATAGTAGGTAACAACAGTAAAATCTATTGGCAAATTGCATCCATCGAAACAATGCAGTTGCTGAATGAAATAAAACAGTTATCACAATGACTTTGCTAAGTATTATAGCATATCATTTCAATATTGTTTATTAAGCATTTATGTAATTGAAAAACAACGTTTGAATTGGTTATTTTACGTATAATAAATACTATTTTTCTAATTACGAATTCATTTTTTACTTAACATACTATGCGCATTGTAACTGGAACACTACTCTCCATCCCACTACAGTGGCTTTCTTTCCTCTCCAACATCACAGTCCCCACTGTATGACGAGAGACAGCAAGCCTCAGGTAATGCAAACAGACCGTGAATAGTAACACTCCACTTCAAGATGACATTGCAAACCTCCCGGCCGGCAGCCTGACGTCCAGGAAATCTTCTTGAACTGAAGGCGAAAGACTGATTCTATCACGATGCTCTTCAGAAGAATCATGGCAAACTCAGTGGCAGATCTCGGACGTGAAAAACAAGCACCTTGTTGTAGACCCTGCTATTAAAGCGCCATGGTTCTCTCTCATTTTTAACCTCATTAAAAAGCATCCAGTGCAGTCTCAGCCGTTGTACGCATATGATTCTTAAATATGGAATAAAGAATTCCTAACTTCGTGAATGTAGACATAAACAACAGAAAACATCGTTGAAGAATGTTCCCTTCATCAGTTTTCCTATGGCACACCTGTGCTTAACCAAGTGACTCCCGATGTCGCTGGCTGAATAACCTGAGCATCCCACCGTGACCTTCACCAACTCTACTACACCATACGAAGAAGAAGAAGACTTAAGAAGAACGGCTGCACATCCTGTATATCATTCAGTTTGGAAGGGTATTTTGGCCTCAAATCCAAAATTAAGTTATGTATGAAACAGGCAGCGCAACCGTTCCTCTTAACGTACTCAAAAGCACAGACCAAAACTCCGCTACAATACAACAAATAGTGTGTGTCTAACCGTACGAGCTGAGTGCCCATCTAGTGCATTCTGTGCTAGAAGAAATCTCACTCTCTAAAATTAAACTGTTCCTTCACAGAAAAACGGCACAGCTTTACATAGAAAATATTCAGTGATATATTTAAACGCAACGAGCTTGTGCTGTTTTGAAATCAAACCATTACTGAAACTCACTTAGTTCCAATGGCCATCATAGCTCTTCATAGCTCATTGAAATGCGATCATCATTGCTTTTTAGCATTCCGTCTAGCATTTACAATATAAAGTAAGGTAATGTTTCCCCAGCATACATGACCAATCCTTGCCAGTAGACTGACTCTCGTGAACATAGAAGACGATGCACTCGCTGGAAAGATTTTAAAATAAAGTCATCAAAAGCGTAATCCTTCTCTTCTGTAAAGCTCAGGAATAGATCAAGTCACTTTATTTTCACTTACAAATTGAATAAATAAATTTTCCACATTGAACAATAAAATCAATTGATCGAGTACAAAGGAAATTTAACGCATTATTAGAGACCTGATTTTTTGCTGTCGTTTGGCTTATGTAAAAAAAAATCATCTTTGCATTATCAGAATTTGGATCAATGTGTTTTTCATGTATGGTATTATGTCGAATGATTTCTAATAATTATTATTTTAAGTATAATATAATCCACGTAAATTCGTTTTAAACCGCTTCAATTTAATATATTATTTGACCGGTTTCGGAAGTACCCTTATTTCGTCAGAACTGTAATAAAACTAACATAAGATAGAGAATAATGACAGTCATACATAAATATTTTGGTGTTGGATTCTGAGATGACCAAAGGGGAAGGAGTACTTAGGGGTTTTTCGGGAGGAACAGAGCGGCTCACTGGAAAAATATCTAGAATTCACGTTCAATTTATACTAAGATAAATTTATTGATTATTCAATGTGCTAGAAATAATATTTAAAGATTTTCTAATTTCAAGTGCTTCTAAATCTGATGAATGGCGAACTCTGAAAAATTATTGCTATTCAAACATTTTAAGTGTTCCTTGAATCTAATTTTAACATTACGTTAAACCATACTCATGTACAGTCAGTCATTGCAACATATTTTGTAAATGCGTGTGTAAAAAGTATACGAGTACAAAATAGATTATTATATTAGTATGACAATGATAATTGACCAAAGAGGATTCGTTGTTTAAATAAACGGAAGACTTTGTCATGAGACAAAAAAAGGTTTATAAACACTGTTATGAAGCAAGTCCCTAACAACTAAGATTGACAAACCGACCGGGAAATGACCATGAACAAGAATTAGTTGTCTATGATAAATTGCTACCTATTTTTACTTTGTTTAACTCAATTAAACAAAGATTAAGTTTTTTTTAATGGAAAGATAACATTGTGGCATCATTTTCAATTAAATAATTAAGACAATATTTAATTAATATATTTTTAAATAATCATTCTTCTAATTTATTGATAAAAAAAATATCCTAAATTATAGAACCAGCTTTTTCTTCTGACAATAAATTAAGTAAAAGAATACGTTTTAACTAACAAAGATACGGATGATTAATGAAATCGGGGGTTTATAAATTAATTTGTAAGGACTGTAACATTTTTTTAAATAGGAGAGACTAAGAAATTTTAATACTATTGTTAATGAGAACCTAAGGTGTTTGAGTATTCATAATTATTCTGAATTTGCCCATCATATTTTGGAAACAAATCATTCTTTTGACATAAATAAAGGTTTAAAATTTTGACATACTTTTGACATACAACTGGTTTCCAATTAGATAAATATGAAAATTTGGAAAAGTGTTAATACCTACTTAGTCAATTAAATATAAATAAATAAATCCTGTTTTAAAAAGCTTTCTCATAAATCTGTTTTGAAAAAAAAATTTATATTTAGAATAATTATTTTTATTTGGGTGCTTTCATGGTTCCTAGATTTAGTTTATTTTTCTATTTTATGGTATATTTTGTATGCAAGTCTCGAAAGAATATTCAATTTATTGGAATAAATTATTGAAGCATATTAACCTCATTTGAATATTTAATCAATGATTAAGATAATCTTAAAATCGAAACTTGATGCCGAAAAAGACTAACTAACTAATTAACATCACGGCGTTTCTCCGC
Source organism: Halesus radiatus (assembly GCA_022606495.2). Classification (NCBI taxonomy): domain Eukaryota; kingdom Metazoa; phylum Arthropoda; class Insecta; order Trichoptera; family Limnephilidae; genus Halesus; species Halesus radiatus. Next base: position 25,948 of record JAHDVE020004820.1, on the reverse strand, counting down.
AGCGGTAGGTAGAGAAGACGGATCTCCAAACAACTAGATCTTGTCATGCACTTCTTGCGTCATTCACATTCATATATCGTCTCATACATTATCTTCTGTTATTTTTATTTCTGATTCACTTGATCGTACCATGTCTTCCTTGGGCGTCCCCGGCTTCTTCTTCCATTCTTTTTCACGTCATATATTCTCCTCACACTCTTTTCTTCGTTCATAATCTTACTCATTACGCTTACATCAGTATTGCATTCTTTACAAATCTCAACACTTTTCACACGGTCATACATGGTTTTATCACAAATTCGCCTCAGAGATCTCATTTATACAATAATAAATCTACTTTCATCCTTCCTCTGCCATCGGGGTTGGTATCAGAAAATAAATCGGAGAAAGATACAGAAAATAAAAAAAGTCATATCTGGGAATCGAATACCAGGACCTCTGTCCTAACGGGACAACGTTCTACCACTGAACTAGTGAGATCAGTTTATTTTACGTGACCTCTGGATTCATAACCGAGGATCGTAAACATACAAAAACACCGAAGTCGTTTTTGTTTAAATAATTAAATAATGGAATATTTGTATATATTTATGGAAACTGAATATTGCAAAAAGGGTTTCAGTATTATATATATGTACATATATTTTATACGTGGAAGAACTTACTTTAGATATAGATAGGGAGTAAATAAATACAGAAACAGAGATAAGTACTAATATATTAGTTTGCTTTCAGTAATGGAATTGGTTTAGTCGATTTCAAATCGAATCAGCAACGAAGGCCAACATCTCTGGCAATCTCACCACAAATAAGAGAAGTGATGGTTTACCTGGTGGTTAGAGCCGTCGAGCTTATTACAGGACGTATTTATATCTACCAGGAGGATTGCGATCTTGATGCAGTACATGACGTTTAGATTATTCTACACAAACTAACCAACTTACTGTACGACGGATAGGCTGGCGTCTAGTCAGAAAACGACCGGATGATAAAGTGAAAAAAAAGACTACAAAAGAATGCGAACGGTTTTACAATGTCTCCTTTTCATCACCTGTTGTTACTCGAAATAATACATTGTTCATTTTATTTACTCTTTCCTAACCAATTTTTATTTTTATGCGGTTTGAAATGATTTATTAATATTTTAAGTAAGAAATCGGAAACAGGTATCACATAATTTTATTTACTTATTAGTATTTAATTATTTTTATTCTTATATAATTATTAGTATTTACTTATCAATATTTACTTAAGATAAAATTTATAAAAAATATGCAATTATTCAAATCTTTAAAGAAAAAACGTTAAATAAATTACAATTTAATATATCCGCAAGGTATCAGCAAAACATTAAAATCCCGCCATTCAATACTAAGCATACGCAAAACACATACCTATATCTAGGAATAACTTTTTTTAACAATCTGCCATCTGATCTTAAAATTATAGTAAATATCCATGAATTTCAACATAGATTAAAAAATTACCTCAAACTACTGTAACAACTTTTTTAATTTAATATTTTTTATTATTATTAGATTTTTTTTGTGTTTTATTATTATCTTCTCTTTCTTTTCTTCTACTTTCTTTTCTTTTCTTTAATACTATTACTAGTGATAAATTACAAAATTTACACGACAAATTCATATTTCCTGCTATTGTACAACAATATTTTAAGTTATGATCGGATTAATTAAGCGATAATCCCTCACCAAACACAAGAACCTTGTTTCTTTATGGTGAGGAATAGCTTTATTATATTTTTTGTTACACTATATGAATCATGTCTTATTTATATACTCTCTGTAAAAAAAAATTATCATATTAAAAATAAAAAATAAAAATTTAATGCATATTATTACATGCTTATTACTATTTACTGATCATTATTTACTTACTTTATTATTATTTTATTTTATTTATATTTAGTTTTTTATTTAATTATTATTATCTGATCATTATTGTTAATTTACTATTATCAACTTATTAATATTTAATAAAAAAAAATTCATGTATTATTGTTTGCTTATTGAAATTTACGGATTATTATTAAATTGTAATGCTTCTCATCTCAACACAGGATTGTCCTAGTGAGATGGGTGGCTAATGTATTTGCTTTCATAATTAAATTTAAGAATAAATAAATAAATAAAATAACAAAAATACTTCCATAAGTTAATCATAACAATACCAAGAATTACCACAGTACATCACCACTACTTGTATTTAGGTATAAGATGGTACAATATATAATTATCCAAAAACAAAATGAATTTAAACGAATAATTAAAATATGAACAATTCAAAAAGGAAATTAACTCCCTGAACTTACATAATGATATATTGTACTCTTAATTTTTTTTTTGTATACTATCTAGCATATATCAAGGTTATTTTTTATTATTATTCTAAAATTGTTCTCTTGATTTTCGTGGTTATTTAATAAGTTTTTAATATTGTAATTGTTTTTTTATTATTTTATCATTACATGTTTAATTACTCCTCCCATAACCACGAGCTACTGGAACTCAACTTATGGAGAGATCAATAGGAAATTTAAATAAAATTCATGTATATGAAGTATCATTATTTATTATTTATTTTATTATTTATTTATCATTATTTACTTATTAATGTTTACTTATTTTTATTCATGTATTACTATTTACTTATTATTATTTACCAAATTATTATTTACTCACTCCTTGTTAACAAAAATATGATCACCCTATGATTGTGGCTAATTCGAAAACAGAAACTTTATGACAGTTATTTGAGTTACAATGAAATTATTATTGTTTCATTCTATAAATGTACAGCCCAACTTAAATAATTACTGTGGATTTTATCGTTTTTTTATAGTCCGAATAATGTTAGGGTTAAAAAATAATAATAATATATCGTTTCACTAAAATTGTGTTGCCGCTCATCTCAACACATGACTGTCCTAGTGAGATGGGTGGCTAATGTTTTAGTTTGTGTTTTTTTATAGTCCGAATAATGTTAGGGTTAAAAAATAATAATAATATATCGTTTCACTAAAATTGTGTTGCCGCTCATCTCAACACATGACTGTCCTAGTGAGATGGGTGGCTAATGTTTTAGATTGTGTTTTTTTTATTTTTTATTTTTTTTTATTTAAGAATAAATAAATAAATTATTTTATAATTATTTTTGTAATAAATACATAATTGCTAAATAAATTCAATTTAGTTGATTGCGTTGAAATTCCGCCATCAAACTACATTTATATCGGTGTATTAAGACACTTGTATTGCTGTTTGTTCCCAAAATGTTACTAATTACACGGATTTCTTAATCACGAGCAAAAAATCATAGATAACAGAAGATATACTGTTTCAAGAATAACATCGCTGTTAATTCCTTGGTGGAAGTATTCATTACTTAAACTAGAGTTTTTCACACTTTAATGTTGTGCTTTCACCACCTTCGAAACTGCGAAAAAAATCGCAAACTACTGCTGCACGGTAAATTCATTTGCATATATACCTAAATCACCAGAGTGCGACACTAACGGCTTCTATAAGGAGCAGTAATTTAGATTATAAAGTGTTGAAGTTACTCCATTAAGAGAGCCTTTACCTGCGATCTGAGTTCCAGATACTATCAAAGGGCTGTTTTTCCGATTGCCTGTACGGCCTGTATAATAGGTAGGCCTGAGCTTTAAGCTGCCTCATTTGAATTCTAACCGCGGTGCTTTAGCCGTGAATTGAACATGAAATGATTGGACAATCAATGAAAGCTATAAGTAATCGCTACTCACCCCTGTCATTTAGACGGAGTATTAGTTTGGAAATAACTGGAACGTTTTTATTCGTATTTTTTAGTGAGAATTTATCGGCGCTGTTCGTTAGAGTTACGAATAATATCATTCCCAGATTATTAATAATCACCATTTTATTAATATTTACATATCAACATGATTCGAAAGTAAAGATTTCCTCATGAGGAATATACACAATACTAAAAAATAATAATTTCAAATATAAACTGATAAACATAGAACACAATAATGTAAGAATAGACAAATTATAAACACAAACAAATTTGATTAAAGTAGGTAAGTAATTAATCAATAATGTTAATAAAAATATTATTAGAAAACATTGAATTACAAATTTATATTAGAAATAAAAAAATAAATTATTTTTATAATTAATATTAACATGAAAATAAATTCAAGAGATAGCTATTTCAAAAAAAAAATTATTATTAATTGAGTATTAACACTTTTTCTAATTTCTAAAATTTCAAATTTGTCTAATTGTAAACCGGTTGTATTCGTATGTTAACAATTGTAAACCTTTATTTTTAACAAAAGAACGATTGACTGCCAAAATATGGTTGGCAAATTCAGAATAATTATCATTACTTAGACATCTTAGGTGTTCCTTAACTCTAATTTTAAAATTTCTTGAAGTCTTTCCAATGCGAAAAAAAGTTGAAATCGTTACAATTGAAAGTATTTTACATGTTTAGTCAAAAAAACTTAAAAGAAGTAGTAGACGGCTTTATGAGACATTAGAAATATTGTTCATTGTTGATTACAATTTCAAATGGGACATGCAAATAAACAAAATTTGCAAAATGCTGCGGGCAATAGTGGGAAGGCTATGTTAACTGAAATGTTACGTTCCTGTGAGTTCTTCAAGAAATAATTACTTTTCATTCTGAGAACCAACTTTACGGTATGGTATAACCACTTGGGAACATTCTTGCAGAACGAATTTAAATTACCTACAATCCATCCAAATTTCTATGGTTAAATTAAAAGTTTTTAAAAAAAATCTCACAGACGAAAAATTCCATTGTTGTATCAAATTTCAACTCTCTCGACAGTGCAGGCCTTATTATGGTAGAGAATATTGATTCAGCTTATATCGGACTCTGAATATAAGAGGAAAGTAGAACATGAACACAATTAAGATTCACAAAGAATAAAGGCATGCTTGTACCAAAATATACTAATACGGACAGCGAACCCTGGAGTACAACGTTCTAAAAATATACAAAATACTTCCAATCAAAATTAAAAAATATGATTTTCCCGAAAGCCAGATATATGCTGAAGAAATGGCTCCTCTTATTAAATTGTTATTGTCTTTAATTGTTAGAAATCCATTTCATTTAAAAAGTAAATTAAAAAATTAAGTAAATCAAATTTAATAATGTTACTTTGAAGTTCAGCGAGTATTTCAGTTTTTTTTTTAAATTATTGTTACAGCTGTTTCGACGACTTACTCATATAATTTTATTCACTCCGACCCAATTTTGATGTTAATATCGGTATTTAAGTATAAACGTCATTATAGATAAAATAAAAAATTGTACTGGAGTCCCATATTATTATTTTCCGTGTGATTTTTTTACGTGCTCAAAAACTGTTTTTATATCCTTTGCTCGGGCTTTTGACTGCCAATTTTTTCCTCAATCTCGAAGTCAACCACGAAAATAATTAAATTAAGGACCCCTCGTTTCCGGAGTGGTCAAGCAAAAGTATCTACTAGTGTGACTCGAGAACTTGAGTAATTAACAATGGGAAATATAAACACAAACTAACAGATTAATAATTAATACAGATTTTAAAAGAAATGGTTTAGAGGGGGATGAACAAAAAACCTTAGAAAATTCAACAACGTTTTTCATGGTTACATTCGGGGGTTATTTTCGAGTTTTTATGAATTTTTTTAGTTTTTGGTTTTAGTTTTTTCTTTTCTTTTATCAATATTCGATTCGAGTCTTTGAACGATTTTTGGTATGATCGAAACTATACACGTCCGCGTGCTGGAGGTTGCCCACATATGTGCTATGCATTTTCGCCCAGCTTGGGACATAATGCTTTGTTAGGTGAAAGGTATAATTTTGAAAACTATTTGCAATTCATAAGGAACTATTTGTAAATACGGGACAGCAATAAATTCATTTAATAACGATAGTTAAGGGGAACGGCAGCTGTACCTGTTTCAGACAAAACTACATTTTGGATTGGACGCCAAAATACCTATCGAAATTAAAGGTTTAGAAAATATCTAGTACGGATGATAAGTATTTTACTAATTTTTGTTTTAATTTTTTAAGTATGTGCCATGAAAAAAAAACTATTTGCATAATTTTAGAGGCAGCTTAGAAAATTATTTCTTCTCAATACTAGATATTTAGTAAACCTTTAATTAAAAAAAAGATATTAATTGATAAACTAAAGTTTTTAAGACAAGATTTTTGTGCATAGCGCAAAGGATAACAATTATTTTTATAAACAATAATTATTAGCCTGAAACACTCATCCAAATTGAAAAAACATTCCGAGAAAAGATAAAATATGGCCGATAGGACTCGAACCTGCACCCTTCTGATTGCCGGTCAGATGCTCTACTGGTAGAGTTTGTTTATAAAAATATAAAAAAAGATCATTCAGTTTGCATGGGTATTTGGCCTCCTATCCAAAATTCAGTTTTATATGAAACAGGCACCGCAGCCGTTCCCCTTATGTCGTACAATTTTTAAACCACACGTTTTGCTAAAGGATATTAACGCCTTTTCCAAGGACGGCGCTTGGAGTTTCAAGCCGGTCTTTAATATCTTATGACTTTAGCACGTTTTGCATTCACGCACGTATTCAATAATGTGTTATGATGTAAAAAATTACACTTGCTATTAAAACCTATACCTCATTGGTCCACGTGGAAAAAAGCGAAGATAATGATAATTATTATTGTTGGATGATTTGCACAACAAATATAACGTCATATTCTTTATCTAATTATTTACAAACAGGTACAGACCTGGCAGTTCACTCCAGTTTACAACGTTATTGTATAAAGTTTTAACTTTGGAGGATATGATTTTGAACGCACAGGACACAATCTTAGTAAACTCTGCACATTGCATGATATTGCACTTACTGTTTAAATACTATTTTTTATCAACATCATCTTTATTAGAAGGTTAGTGGCTAAAGAATAGTCGGTATTATTTTAAAAAAAAAAAAACGAATTTAAGATTGAAAAATTTTTTTAAAAGGGAAAATTTTTTTAAAAAAATTACTCCAGGATTAACTGTTTTTTTTCGGTTATATTTATTGACTTAAATTAAACAATAAAACTTTTCTGAACTTTCTGAAAGTTGATCTGAAAAATATTTCAGTTCAATGCTCCAAAAATCTTCCTTCCATAAACCGGCTTTTCATACAAGAAATAATACTAGAAATTTTTTTGAGGAACGTTGAAGATAAATACCATAAATTTACTCCGAAACTAATACCACACACAGACTGCAATAGTTCACCCCACTTGAGATATGTTTCCGAATCCGAACTTACTATTATGGATACAGATGTAGATGCAGTGCGAGCGTCAAATGTGATTTTTTACGCCTTTCATTGATTGGTCAATGGTAAATAAAATACACCTAAAAACTGGCCGACACTACTTACGATGCCTTTAATCTTGGAAACCAGTTAGTCAAATGTGAATCTCAATATTGTCTATTTTCATATGAAGCGGTAACTTGGTGATGTGACATTATAATTTAAAAAATAAAACAATAACTTTGTTTTACATCACTTTTATTTATACTTTAGCCGACCGGGTTTCGCTACTACCGTAGCTTCTTCAGGGCAGTATACAACTAAAACTTCTTTTACCCGGATATTAACATTACGCGACGCTTTGTCTACATAGAACGCCGGGCAATCATTACATTGAAGTGAATAAATGCTCGAGTGACCTAAACTGTCTTCTTTATCTTCACCATTAATTAAAAATTTACCTAAACTACTGTCTGTGTAAAATGCTGGTTTAATCTCTGACGGAAGGTTTTTAATGGTTTGTTGAGAAAATTTATTGATATATAAGATTCTACGCTATTGGTACGGTTGATTATTATTATAAGAACACTTAAGATGCCTAAATAATAATGGGTTCTCCGAATTTGACCATCTCTTAGAAACAGACCACACATTCAATAAAAATACAGGAACTAGTTTACTGCATAAAAATGGAACCGGCATTCGACTGGATAACTTAGAGGCATTAGAAATAAGGAAAGCCAAAAACACTAATAGTAGATTCATAAATAATCAAATAAATTTAAATAAAATCCAATCCTTAAATTATTCCCAATAAACAAAGTACACACCCTTCCAGGTCAGCAGGTACCTGCTGATCACCCACCCTTGGCCCTTCACTCATCTGTTTTTATTAATATATAACACATGTGCATCTTAGTTCATAGTTTAGTTGTATACTGCCCTGAAGAAGCTACGGTAGTAGCGAAACACGGTCGGCTAAAGTATAAATAAATAATCTAACCCCACTTCTAAGGTATCGCCTTCGTTGGCTTCGATGCCCTGAAAGAATAGACTTCAAGATCTACTTACTGACCTTAAAAGCATTGCAGGGAATGGCGCCAGCCTATACGAGTATATCTGAACTATGTATCCGACTGGAATTAAGCTATAGACAGCTTACTCTGAGGTCATCAGATCTAGATGCTACTAATCCTCTAATTGAACTTTCAAGGTCAAATCGAGCCGTATACTATAATTGCTCTTTTTGTAAATGGCCCGCTTATTTGGAAGAAAATTCCCTCAGCTATTATTCATATCCAGAAATTGACTGAATTTAAACGGTCTTTAAAAACAAAATTATTTTTAAAAATCCTGCTGTCGATAATTTTAACTTTTTCTCAAGCCTCCGATAGTTGTTGGGTTTCGGTTTCCTCTTTATTTTTTTTAATGCAAACTCAGTTATTGCTGAACATAACCCGACTTATGTCTTATGGTAAAATGTTGCTATTTTTGTATCGTTGTGTATATACTGTATAAGTGTATAATATTTTCTAATTTTATAGGATGAATATGTACCTAAGGAGTAATATTAAGGATAAGTAAGAATGTACAATTAGAATACAAAATGAGCACTATATGAATACCACTAAATGGAGTTAGTTAATCATATTTAGCTTAAGTTTATTTTAGTGTTGCCCACATGAAGTAAAATTACACAAAACTGCGCTATATAAATCCTATATTATTATTATTATTATTATGAGTGTTCAATTAGTTAATTTATAAAATGTAAACCGTCTAGTATAACCCTTTTCCCCAGGTGTGTATACTAATGTGTGTACTAATCAGCGTTACGTGTACCACAAAAATAATCCCTTTAAATAATGTGTTGTGCTTTTGATCAAAGGGCTTTTGCGTGAAGCTTCCTTCGCAGTATTTTTCACCAAACAAAGAAACCTGAGACTGAAACCATTAATAATTAATTGAGCCTGCTATAATAATAAATTTAGGTTGTTCTCATAATATTTTGAACCAACGAAAAAATTCTGAAAAGAGGTAGGCCCCTACCTTTTCTACCTAATAGCCAACCGAAAAATACCCAGATAAAATACAAGTTATGAATAGATAATGCTATCTGCTACCTTTTTATGACTACAAGATAAAAAAGTAGCAGGCAAAATATATGAGAATTAATTGAACATGATGTTAACATTGTAAATCAAATTTAATAATGTTGCAATAACTTTATTTTACATCACTTTGATTTATACTTTAGCCGACCGGGTTTCGCTACTACCGTAGCTTCTTCAGGGCAGTATACAACTAAACTATGAACTAAGATGCACGTGTGTTATAGATTGATACAAACAGGCTAGTGAAGGGCCAAGGGTGGGAGGCCAAGGGTGGGCAAAAATACAGGCACTAGTTTACTGCATAAAAATGTAACCGGCATTCGATTAGATAACTTAGAAGCATTAGAAATAAGGACTCATAAATAATCAAATATATTTAAATAAACGTCCAATCTTTAAATTATTCCCAATAAACAAAGTACATTCCCTTCCCGGTCAGCAGGTACCTGCTGATCTGATGAACATAACGTGATGGGTTCCATTATAAATCAACACATGTATATCAATCAGCATACTTATTAAAAGTGATGTAAAGTCATTAAAACTACGAAAAAAAGCTCACCAGAAAACGTAATCTCACCTAACCTGATTAATATTTTTTTATATTAAAAAACATTTTATTTTTCTCCTCCCTCCACTCTTTACTATCCTCATCATGGAAGCCCGCCTCAGTCCAGCCTCCAGCATCGACGCATACTGGACAAATATATTGGCCCCTCACAATATAAATGCCGCAGCACCCTTAAGGAGTTATTTTAATCTTATTTAGTTAAATTCTTATTTTTTTATTTTTTTATTTTTTTTTATTTTTTTTTATTTTTATTTTTTTTTTTATTTTTTTTTTTTTTTATATGTGATGTATCACCTTATACTACTGTCTTATAATTATTTCACTTTTTTTATTTTTTCAAACTCTTGTAAATATTTTGTATATTTTTTATAACTATTGCATGTATATTTTATATGGAATGTGTGGGACTGCACTAACCTCCCCACATACTGGAATAAACATTTATTATTATTATTATTATTATTACCCCCCCCCCCCTTAGTTAATCGTCTACTCCAACATACTCAGTGAAATCATAAATATACCTAGATTATGAATATAAGAAAAAGTACATGTAAAAACTATGCATGTAATTAATATTAGAAATTAGCACATATATATCCCACAGGGATCAGTTCTATCGCCGACATTGTTTTTGATGCACATTAATGACCTCTTCTAATGTACACATGCAGTCCATGATAGCTTTCTGTTTGTAAGACCCTCAAAGGACACACAAACTCCAACGGCTCGGAGGGCTTTAATAATGTGTTTATTTCTGCTAAACAAAGCGGTGAGTGCAATACTCTGTCTGCAACATAAAATAATAAATCTGAATTAATTACATGATGTGGAAATAGAATATAAAATTAGAAAAAAACACATATTTTGAAGCAGAGAATGGACAGTTACCTCGAGAGGGTCTTCTCTTGGGGTAAGAATAACTTCGTCGAATTTAATGTTTCAAAGACCCAATCATGTCTAATCACATATATAATCATTAATTGATAAACTAAAGTTCTTAAAAACTTAAGACAAGATTTTTGTGCATAGCGCAAAGGGTAACAATTATTTTTAAACAATAATTATTAGCCTGAAACACTCATCCAAATTGAAAAAAACCTTTCCGAGCAAAGATAAATGTCGCCGACACGACTCGAACCTGCACCCTTCTGATGTCCGGTCAGATGCTCTACCGTTGAGCTACGTCCGTTTCACTCATCCAAATATTAACTTGGCGGGTTTGCGATAAGCCGACGTAGCTCAACGGTAGAGCATCTAACCGGACATTAGAAGGGTGTGGGTTCGAGTCCTGCCGGCGACATTTATTCTTGCTCGGAAGGTTTTTTTCAATTTGGATGAGTGTTTTAGCTAATAATTATTGTTTATAAAAATAACATATATAATCTGCCAGCATCTGTGTTTCCTCCCTTCTTAATATGCGTCTCTTCAAGACCCGAGTTTACTCCTTTCTATTCGGTAAAAGATACTCCACACAGCATTCCCAAAAATGATACAGGCCTTGAAGGAAATTATTTCCCTCAAAGCTTGTATAGAGTTACAGTAATTTTTTTAAAAATATATCTAAGTATTTCTTAATAGTACCACATTAAGTGGTACTATTAATATATAATTATCCCTGAAGAAGGAACGGTAATTCAGAAACCGGTAGGAAAAATACTCAATGGTAGTAGTGTTATACTAATTAAATTTAGTTTATAAAAATGTTTTCTTTTGATTCCACCAGATATTGTCAAATCCGCCTTCAAACTAAGAATGAAATAATTCCGATGAAATTTACCCTTTTTTCATTATTTGTCTTGTAGAACACGGTATGGCACCATCACAATTTTTTCAGAAACCCATACGATATTGGACCACATTCTGGGAATGGACTACGACGCGATATTAAATGACACAACTGGACACAAAAGTAAACCTTTGAATTAATGTTATTACTTTCTTCAGATAAATTAATTTTACCAACAAAAAAAAAAATACAGAAAGCCAAACGCTTGAAAAACCAAATATTAGGAAACAGTAATTAACAGTCCTAAAATGAATTTGATTAATCATTCATGGGAGTGTTACTTCGTTGAATGCCTTATTTGAAATTTTAAAAAAAATAATGTAATAAATCAAATTCTTTGTTATAAACAACCAGTAGATTTTATTTTTGACCAACCGGTTTCGCTGCCCTGACGAAGCTTGACCTAACCGGAACGAATTGGCGAAAAATAAAATGTATTCGTGGTTTATAACAAAGTCTTTATTTTATCTAATATGATGTCAAACCATGAAGTGATTGCTTCCTATGAAAATACATACGTTCAATAAGGAACTAACTCAAAATACCTCATTTTGAGAAAACTGGATTTGGAAATTTTAAATAATGACATCCCTCCGATGTTAAGTTATTTTGCCCATCTATAAAATAACAATACATGCAACATGTAAGTAATTTATCAACCTATCATATCATACGTGTAAATTGCTACATTTATTAAGTTCCAAACGGAAACATTTGACATGTTTCTCCATTATACTAAGAATGTGCAGATTTCATTATAATTCCATAAAGAATTATCTGACTACATAATTAGTATGAATTAGACTTATTTTTTTGTTGAAATATGTGAAGCTAGAATTTCTTTACCACTTTTCGTCATTAACTTAAAACCCGGGAATTTTGAGTTATTTCCCTATTGAACTAAGGTATCGATATAAAGTTTACTTGCGCACTCCGGGATTTGAACCGACGATCTCCGAATTCGTAGCCGTGGATCGTAACCACTCAACCATGGATGCCGTCACAGTTTCTCACCTAATCCTGTATGAATAGTTTTCGATATGCGTGTAATATTTATTAATTAATTTAATATCAACGATAAAAGTATACCACAAACAATATTTGCACGCCACAGTTAAATACAGGCATAGTAATGAAATACAAACAATTTGAAACAGTAACTATTAAATGTGACATTAGATCGTACAATGACATGAGAAAAAAAAATTATATATGTTTTTCTATACAGCTTTTCGTATACAGAAAAAAATGAAAATAATTTGAAAGGAATTTTTGAAGATGGGCATTTTTTTTAAAACTCGAGTGGTTTACTGTGGTTAAAAAATGAATAATGTTACAAAAATTGCGTAAATATATAATATTAGAGTTTGTGATACAGCAACACTATAAATATTACAGCTTCAACGATGAATGACTTGTCCTATCAAATTTCCTTTTTTCCCAAAGAGGAAAACTCTTGCCCGGATATAGGACCGCCATTTGTAATCATGAGTTAGCGGCTTTAGCTATATTAAATAACATATATCAAGCTTCTCTTCCTTACCTCCTTTCTCAACCGTTATTCCATTTTTATCACAGTATAAGGGGGTCCGCAGTCATTATTAGTATAGTTTTGTCTTCACGTAATAAAAGGATAAAATGCCTATTTAATGTATGTCCCTTAAACATTGTTCTCGTCTCTAGCATTTCTCAACTCCCTAATAAAATTAATTGCCAAGTTTTCTGTAATGTATAACATTATTTATTTATTTGATTATAAGCCTATCTGGGCTAAATTAAACCATTAAGTAATGAACAATCTTTTTAAAACGCTTAACATTGACATACAATGGAAAACCAAAACAATATTATAACACAAATCGAAAACGCTTCATTACCAACCCTACAATACTGCATATTGTAGGGTTCATGAAAGTGCTGGTATAGATGTCGCATTATTATATAAATGTAGTCAGCAAATACATAAACAATATGTTAAAGTTTATATCTCCTTACTATTTTTTTTAATGATTTCAAAATTGCTTTCTGATCTAAAACCAAATGGAAGGTCTTTCCATGTGGACCCACTAAATTAAAACCTCTGTCCCCAATTTTGCAGTATTCGTAATTGGGGGTTCAACCAGTCTGTTCTACGCATCAGACTTGGTCGACCTGAGCGAGAGTTGCCTCTGAGTAAGATTTTCCCTCACCCATAGATCAGTCGTGTATGATGCTTGTTCAGTGCCTTATATACCATAAAACAAATTTAAAACCGATTTTTTTATGTGACTCTAAGCCAGTCTAGGCAGTCACGTAGAAGAGGAGTGATATGAGAGTATTTGGTGGCACCGCATGCTAAACGAGCTGCTGTATTCTAGCGTACATTATCCAGACCAGCATACAAACTATTGCAGTACCCAATCTGGATATTACAAAAGCATTTACCAGAGTTTTAGAAGAATCTGTTGGGAGATACGTTCTTACCATTTCATGTAGTACTTTTACCAGTTCTTTCGGTGATTACTTCGGTTTTGATGAAGTACCAGTGATATAGATTTCTGCTTCTTTCATATATTCGATCCATCTATGCTGTGACCTTTTTTCACTCGGTTTCTAGTTGAGTGAAGTATTGCACAAACTTCTTCCTAACTACGTGACATATCCATCACTCGTGAGGTAGTTCCATACTTTTAGCAATCTATGTAAAGTGGGATGATCCCTAATGTATTTATTTGCATTTTGGTCCAGCAGAAATATTGGCTTTCTCTCCATATTCCCACGGTGGAAGAAGTAAAAGCATGGATCTAAGGAATAGAAGTTTTGTGGTTCTAAAAATTATCATTAACGTGCGTATTTCATTTCATGATTTTCCTCATTACAACAAATTAAATTTTTAGCAATCCACCGATTTAAGAAGTGTGTGGTGATGAATTCCTATAAGTTGAATGTATGTATATTTTATATAATGTGTTAATCATGGGAGCGTGTGTTAGGATCTGGGATTAATGAAGAGGTTCACCATTTTTGGTAACAGGAGTTGATTTATTTGTAACGGTTTTAAAATCTTATCAGTATTAGTTAGAACACGAGATAAGTAACAATTATTAATTGAATACGTAACATAGAGAGACAGTCTAATCTAACCGAGCAACGGGAAGCAAATGATTCTATTAGGGAAAACCGGCAACTAAATAGGAAGATGTCACTAGCGTCGCCGTGTTTCATTTAGTTGTTGGTTGTTGAAATAGTAAATCTTATTGGCGAGTTCAGCATTTAGCTATATATATTTAGAAATTACTAGCAGAAGTGCCCGACGTTGCTATGAACGGTTTGGAATTTAGTTTTGAGGTTGTGATGTCTTATCCCTATCATTGCCCCTACTCTTATCACTACCCCCACCCCTACCATTATCCATCCTCTCACTCCCGCCTCTACACATAACCCCATCCCTCTTTATTTCCCTTTCTCTTTCAATAAGCAGTATTTGGAAAAAAATGTAATAACTTTTTGAAATTTATATGACTTATTGTAATATTTTAGTCATTGAAGACAATATTAACAAATTCCAAAAATGAAATATGAAATCGAAAAGGCACTCGGTCTAACAAAGATCAGCGCTATATCCAATTTAGCTAATGCCACCTTATTGCTTTTCGTCATTTTTATCGATATCATACTTAAGAACCGTTATTAGCATCTCCAATTATTTTTTTTTACAATTCCCACATTTTTTGCTACTATCTTTCCATGACTCCAAGATTCTACCCGAATTTATTTGCAATCTATATATTGTATCGGATTGGTACATCCGAGAAGTCCTGAGTCCAAGATGAGACCGTTACCTTTTTTTTTTGTTTTTTTTATTACTTCATGTTTCATTTTTGAGATCTGTTAATGTTTAAATATTTATTTTAATGATTTATTCATTTCTATATTTTTTTTATTTTATTTATGGTGGTGGGTCTATTTAATTTCTATGCAGTACATGAATATAGCAGAAAATTTTTGAAAGGAATGGTTTTTCTAATAAAGTTGTATTAAAACAAATTATTTGAAACATTTAGATATTTATAAATTAAAAACAGTGGCGTGAATAAAGTTCTTCTTGTTAATTATATTAATAATGACACCACAATACAATTACACATCTCTCCAAGAAAATATTTTTATTGAAAATGACAATTATGTCTAACCGAAAAGTGATTACTTTCTGTGAAAGTTTAATGTTTATTTACCTTAAACCAAATATTTGACACAATTTCCGGTCTAATTACTGACCTATCACTAATCTGTTCGAAACCCACTGATCTCCCTGAAAATAATCAATAACATGTCAAAACCAACTATTTATCTATTTGGCTTTGTTTACAACCCTCTAAAACTAGAAAATATTCAATTTCAAAGGAAAATATTAGTGAGAAACACCACCTATATTTACAAGCAGCCCGGCCTTCTTGGGGAAAATATTTTGTTTTCCGAATAAAGCTTTGAAATCGTGAATTTTTGCTTGTCGTTTGTTTGCTATAATTGATTTGACATCGAAAGTAATGCTTTGTGACGACTATTACTATCTCTAAATAGAGAAAGAAAGAAACATTATTTTGAAATTTTTATATCTTTCCAAACATTTATTTTTTCAAAATATATCTAAATAATAAAGTTCTTAAGTATGTACCAGGTACCTACTTATGTTTTCCATTTAGAAAGTATTAACTAACTAAGTAACTAACTAACCATCACGCCATTTCCCCGCTGGGGTAGGCAGAGAGGACGGACCGCCAAACAACTCGATCTTGGCATACAATTCTTGCTTCATTCACATTCATACATCGTCTCATACATTCTCTTCTATTATTCCGACTTCTGACATGGCCCGACTCAAGTATTTGATTCACTTGATCGTGCCATGTCTTCCTCGGGCGTCCCCGGCTTCTTCTTCCATTCACATTCGCGTCATACATTCTTCTTACACTCCTTTCTTCGTTCAATCGCTCCACATGCCCAAACCATCTAAGCATCCCTTTTTTAATCTTACTCATTACGCTTTCATCAGCCTTGCATCCTTTACGAATTTCAATATTTTTCACACGATCATATATGGTTTTACCACACATTCGTCACAGAGATCTCATTTCTACGGCATTCAGTTTACTGTCATCCTTTCTCTGCCAATTCCATGCCTCACTGCCATACATCAGGGTCGGTATCAGCACTCATTGTGGACTGCTAGCTTCGCTTCTTTGGACAACTTTTTGTTTGCGCCAACCGCGTTCAGTCCTCCTTTAATGGAGTTTCCTGCATTCACCCTTCTTTCAATATAATGAATATTTTTTTTTATATTAAACTAATTTAAAGGCATATAATAACTTTTTCACGTCTATGCGTGAAAATTATCAACAAAAATAATATACTAGCAAAATGCACAATTGGTTTACACTTGAAGAAAGAAACCATTTATATTAGCAATATCTTGATATTAATGAAAAAGCCTTTCGATGTAAAACGAAATGTTCATTTTGCTATAGTTTTATATTTTTATGTAACACAATGGTGAGGTTAGGTGCGACTCAATACGTTTCATGAGTTACAATAATAACACATAAAAATTAATAACATTGCAAAAAAAAGTTGGATAATTCTGAATTTATTATGAAGTTACTATATGGTTTCCCTTCTTAGTTGCCATGTGGTATTTTATAATTAAATTTCCGCTTAATTTTAAGCAACTCTAAGCGGGTGATAACAATTATAGAATAAAGATATTCCCTAAATGCAAAGTAAATAGATCAATAAAACCATTATGAACATGCCGTTACGATAGTAATTACCAAATTCGTGGAAATTCAGTTATGAAAGACGTCATAGTAACTAAGATAAGCAAAACCACAAGTAACCTTATGATAAATTCAGGATTAGCCAACCTTTCAATATAGAGTATATGTAAACGCATCATTAAATCACCATGTTAAAACACTATGTAAACCATTCTTAATAGTTTTTAAAAGCAGATAGGCATATGGAGTTAGAATATTATTAGAAACGAAATATCTTGAGTCAGTTTGTTGAACCTGGTTAAAAACCTTAAATATGCCCAGTGCAACTATTTGAGTCTCACCGTGACGTTCTACGCACCACCCCCAAACATGCGTCACATACGCGAGAAGATCACCGCACGAGCAGTTTCCCCAGAATCCTTATGACGGTCGTTAATCATTTTGTTCGTCTCGAGGTATGTGGGCACTTTGTCGCTTATCACATGTTCCATCACCTTAGACAAAACTGATTTTATACCCCTACCTACCCCTGCCATCCCAAAAATTGTACATATACCGTATTTTAAGAAAAAAATGTACCAGTCTGCAGATCGTCATGATAGACTGAAACCGGTCAGGTCATAAAATAAAAAGTAGAAAAAAGATTTCAGAAATGTTTTAATAAATTATTGCTTCACCCGTTAACATTGTTTTATTTTTTTTTTTAAATATCCGGGATAAATTATTAGGAGGAATTAAAGTATTTTAAATTATTGTTGTTCTAGAACTAACAACAAAAAATAATCGCCTCTTGATGATTCACACAAAAGACATTAAATGACAATATTTATCTAATATTAGTTTTCAAGATGTTCATCAGTGAAGGGTAGTAAATAATTAATCTTTGGTAATATCCTCTCTCGCCCATGATTGTATTTTTAGTAGGTGCGGGACTTTAATTAAAAACAATAAATAGTCTTAATCCGTTTGGAATGATATTAGGAGAGAACCATAACACTTTGATACATAATTTGACGCCATTGCCACGGCAGTACGTTCCAGGTACCTATGCGCTTAATTTTATAATTAAAAATGATTTCCAGTCTTACAACCATGAAAAGCGAAGAGCCAAATCCTGGATTTCTGTACTCGTACCGCTGATACAATTTTTACTGGATTGGCTTACAGGCCACAAAAAATGGAATGTTCTTACAGGAATACTAAGTTCGTCACCCTTGTGCATTTTTTCTTATCTAAAAGCAAGTTGAACACACTGATTAATTCACTAGAAGTATAGTTCATCAATGAGCAATATCCTGCTATTCAGCACTTCAAATTTTAAATAAATGCTTTTACCATTCACGCTATTTAGCTAAATCTAAATTGATACCTAAATATTGCGTAACTTTTAACACGCATGTATTAAAGTACTTAGTTTCTTAGAATGAGTAATATACTATAACCTCAATGGGAGGTAATGCCGACCTGACAAAACAAACTAACACAGATTATGTAGGAATCATTTTTGTTTCTTGCTTCTGTTTGTATTATGTATAATTGAGTGAGTTTTTGTAGTTTTGTGTTTTGTGTATCCTCTGTCTGAGTATTTATAATTTTATATATTATCGTAGTGATTAACGAGTTTTTGTAACTGGATTGCTCTCAGGTTGGTGAGAACATCTTGTTATGAACCAGGTCCATAACAAGGATGTTTTACAAGTAACCCCTGTATTATTTAAAGTCAATAACTATTTGATCTTGTTGCTGACGTCTACCTTTCGAATGGTTCCGTTCTGTGGGGGCGGGTTATACGAACCCGGTAGACGGGGACGGCTCAAGCGGCAGGGAATAAGGGGTCTTGAGTTTTGGACGCTTCTCGCAAGCAATTCGTTCTTCTGGCTCTCCCAAATTATTACTTTTAACTAATAGTGATTATACAGATTCCATAAGCATCCTCCTCTCCAAAAGTCTACAAAACTGACGCCTGTTGAGTATCGTACATCTTGTAGTTCGGATTTATTATTTACTTTTTGCCACGACATAATTTTATAAAGTTAGTTAACTTTCATTTTAACATTTAATGTGATAAATGCGTCCACAGAGAGATTTGAGCTTAGAATCATTGCTAAAATACAGGTCTGTTTTAAGGTAATTTTATGGAAAAAGACGATTGTTGTATTGAATTCCTTTCCTGCCTTTTACCTATATATTTATGTACCCTGGAAGCGATGGTTTCTCAAATTGACAATAAATGAACTGCCAAAACGAAATACGTCCTGAGACTGAGCCAGCGGCTCCTGAAATTGAGCTAGGGAGGTCAATGCAATTGTAGTTTGATCTATTAGTAACCTTGAATAATATTTTAATGGAAATCTGTAAATTTTAATTATGAACCGGATCATAGGAATTCGCTACGTAACAATCCGTAAGCACCCAGAATAAATATTACTTTCGTACTCAATTTCATAATCGCATGCAATAATTAATATTATGTTACCTCTTCGTGTTTGACCTGAATTTGAAGAAATTCCTTTGAAATTTTTGGAGTGCTCCACTGTGCACGAAATGCTTTTGGAATTGCTGCAAAAAACATTCAATATCATTAGCGATTCTGTTGAAGTAACTAGGTATGGATAAATTAGATCGTTGGGGCTTTTTTCCTCATTACAGCTGTAATGTCGATATAACCAATTTCTTATAATTTTATTCACTAAAGGACCCATCTAGCGCACACTTCATTCAAAATTGGTAGCTACGTACTTTTATTGGTTTATTTAATTAATTCGGTTAATTCAATTCATTTTGGAGACTTTCATGATTTTAATTAGTTATGTATATTAAAGAAAACCATTTGAGTGGTCCTCGAGGAAAGATTCTGCGGCATTTTAGGAGTTAAGTTATTGTGTTTTGGAGGTTTACCTGTTCATTAAACAAATTGGTAATGATTATTTTACACAGTAAACAATTAACAAACAATAATTTTTATAGTCATTTTTTAAGTCATTTTTAGATGAATTAACTGAGTTTTATAATACAATAAAAATATTTTAAAACTTTTCTGAATATTCTCCAAAACCTAATACGACGGCTCCATTGATTTTAATTTTTTATTTATTTCTTTGTGAAAAGAAAGACAAATATTCCTTGGTTACGAATAACCTGACAATATTTGAAAATCTCCTACTACCATCACAGTAAGCGGAAGATGTTGCTTGTGTTGTAATGGAGGACTTAGCCAGCCGAGGAATTGAACTCACGATGCCTGGGTGAGACCCAAACGCATGCCAACTCAGCTACTGACCGGTCGCCATCAATGCCTTAATTATTTTAAATACCTTAATAGACTGAGTAATCTATGAAAAACATCAATTGTATCTAACACCAGCCAGAATTTGATCAAAATTTCTATGATCACATTATAAACTTCCCTTGGAAACTTTCACTTTTTAAGAAATTAAAAATTTTGCTTTACTTTTAAAAATGTTCTCTCTTCGGAAAACGTAATTATCTGAAATTCCCTAGATAGGAGAAAATCGAAAATTATGCTCCAAAAAATATAAATAACACATGGGGTTCTGTTGTTTGCCATGTTGTAGGTATGAAAAAAATCCACAGAGTTTCTTTAAATGCTACTTAAGTCAATAGTCTTAAGATTTTGGATCTGTTCGAACTATGTCGTGTTTTACTAAATATTTTAAAAACAAGTTTATTTATATTAGCGCGCTCCCTCTCTCTTCCGTATTAACTTATCTCCTGTTGAAAAAATATTCAGTTTCCGCTCGGAGAATATTACTGGATCCTAAATCAGACTGTCGTAAGTATTATAACTGTAAAAGGACTTATTTTGTTTCTCAAACGACGATATTTTATTCATAATATGCTCCATTTAATAATCGGGTCTTACCAAAATCTCACCAAGGTTACCGCTAGCGCGCTATGTATTAAGAGGAATGGCTACGCTGCCTGTTACATGAATAACTAAATTTTGGATTTGAGGCCAAAATACCCATCCAAACTAAATGATATATTTTTTTAATTAAAGGTTTAGTAAATATCTAGTACGTATGAGAAGTATTTTATTTATTTATTTTTTAAATTATGAAGTATATGCCATGAAAAAAAAACAACTTTCATCATTTTAGAGGCAACTTAGAAAATTATTTGCGGGTTTATCGTGTTTTTTAAAAAATATATCGTATTTGCTATATAAATACGATTACGTAAACAAACATATTAAAAAATATATATACCTATTTAAAAAAAAAAGATTTTTTCGGGTCAATATTTTAAAATTGTGTACGGAAAATTTGTTTTCCAACGTAAATTGATCGTTTTTAATTTAATTTAAAGTTCACCATAATGCTTATTTTAATATTTACTTATTTTATTTATTTTATATTTTATTATATTTTTAAAGCAGATGGGGTAAAACTTTTTTTTTAAATCACCGTTAGCCCCCAAATAATTGTTAAAGATGCCTCTAAAATCGCGAAAAATCAATGCTTTTAATGGCCCATATTTCATAATGTAAAAAAAAAAAAATACTTCTCATACGTACTTGATAATTACTAAACCTTTAATTTAAAAAATATGTTATTAGGTTTAGGTGAGTATTTTGACCTTCAATCCAAAATTAAGTTTTGTATGAAACAGGCTGCGCATCCGTTCCTGTTAAGTATTCTAATTATAAATTCTTTCAAATCAAATACATTCTTAAATTTACCCATATTACCTGGAATTTTGGCTGGTAAATTGTGTGATTAAACTTATGTATGCTCTTAAATTATAAAAAGCAATAAATTGCGTAAACTTTTTGTCGGATTGAGTCATGTTGAGAAGCAGGCACGATCCCAATGTTCCATCTGAAGGCGTTTCAAAAAAATCCATACATAGAAAATAATACATTAATACGCTGGTGGTTTGTGCTTAGAATATTTAGTTGATATTTCTTAAAAAAACTTTTTAGATTTATGAATAAAATCATTTTTCAAGTAAAACCAGGAGGCCTATTCCCGTTCTTAATAAGGAAGATGCCATATCCTTTTCGTTAGGATTAAAGACTCAACTGCAGTTCCCGTTCTCAGCAAATGACATTCATTAAAAATATCAATATTTGCTTAGTTTTAACAAGATAAATCTCAATATTAAGTAATTTACAATGTTACCAACTACGTTATTATCAACTTTAAACATTATTTGCTAGTAAGCTTTACAATTATAAATGGAAATACAAATGCAGGCGGCAAATTTCACTTTTAGGAGTAGTGACAGAATAAACAGGACATTACTATCTAGTGAGGTAGGTACCGTTTTACAAAACGTAATTCTTCGTTAAAATGCGTATTTATTAAATTTAAAAATTAAATAAAAATGTAA
The DNA here is from genome assembly GCA_022606495.2 of Halesus radiatus. Classification (NCBI taxonomy): domain Eukaryota; kingdom Metazoa; phylum Arthropoda; class Insecta; order Trichoptera; family Limnephilidae; genus Halesus; species Halesus radiatus. Next base: position 3,039 of record JAHDVE020004820.1, on the reverse strand, counting down.
AAAAGTGCATTATAATATATTGTTTGTTTTAAAAATTTTGGTTCAAAACCTTTTGTCACTTGAATATAATTCATCTATTTGTGTTTTCAAATAATCTCTTAACAATTTGTTTGAGATTTTTTTTACTATGTCTCTCCGGAATTCAGCAGTTAAGAAATAAGTCTTTAAGCCTAAGGAAAGGAATAAGGAATATTCCTTAAAAAAGATCGGGAATAGCGCTCCAGGAAAAACATTCAAAAAAGGTTGTAATCTGTCAATTTCGTGGCTTTTTCTGACTTTCAAAGCGGCAAGAAGATTAACCATTCAAGAAAGACAGAATTTGAAAGCACGACCATTATTCTTAGTATTCCATTCATATTGAATATAACTTCTGTCGCCTTCTTCTCTCCTGGGAAAAAAAACGTAACCACAAAATATCATTAAAAGACATTTATTTCGAAGGTTGAATGTTTCGTTTCAACATTTACATACCAGAAGCAGAATTGGAAAAGGTTTTCTTAAGCGACATTTTGTTGTCAGCCATGTTATTTGAATTCAACCATTGTTTTGGTATAAATTGAAGTTATTGTGTAAAAAAAAGAAGAGTAAATTTTTTTGAAAAGGTAATTAATAGACAGCATTTCTGCTTGTTTATTTTAAAGAGGTGATTTGCTTATTCATAAATATTAATTGCTATTGGTAATGATTTAGTTTTTAAAACATCGATTGCTGAATACGCGTCTAGCGCGTATTGCGACATTTCATTTGGTGCAGAGTACGCGCCTAGCGCGTACGGATTATATACACTGTAAATTATAAGAAAGCTTCATGAATATTCGCATGTTATTCGTTTCGCATACGGTGCGCCGGCCGGCTTGCCACTTGACTGTTGAGGATGTTTATCAATGTCTGACACGTGTTCAAAGAAATAGTAAGTATTATTTTAGGAAAAAGTATATTTTTATCAGTTTTATTCTGTATTTAAATTAGACGTAATTTGCAGCATCCAGTGAATTTACTTGAAATTATGTAGCAATCAATATGTTAAAGAACTGCATTAACATTATATTGATATATTTTATATTCAACCTTAGCAATCATTTTTTCAACGATTCCCTGTTCTCGATCGAATTTTGTTCAAGAATGTGAAATAAATTAATTATCTGGTATGTGTTTCGCCACTTTTAGAATCTGCTATGAATCCGGCCCTGTTGACTTTGACAGATTAGTTAAAAAACCTATTTTTGGACATTTATGCGAATAATTTAGAAGGAAATTTCTTAACTTTATATTTTGGATGTGAAATAATGCTGAAGTTCAGATAAATTAAGCCATAAATAATAAGGAATGACTAACCCTAGGGAATCTTTAATAAACGAATCGATGTTTGAAATCGTGCTTTATGCAATATTAACTGCGCAACTAATATTCCGAAACTCTACCGATATTCTCTGCTTCTTCTTCTATAAGGTTCTGTGAAATAGTGATGTTCAACGCAATTGATAATCTTACATGATTAAATTTGTTCATTAAAATCGAATCCAGTGAACATTTGTTCATCATTTCAGTATACAATATATACTGTGTATTCTGATGGGTGAAGCTTCGCTTCCGAAACATGTTGGTATTTATATATTAAACAGTAGTGCATAGTTCTTATTAATTCTATTTGTGAAATTGGGAAAAATAGTTTATTATTCAAATGAAGTAGATTGAAATCATTTTAAAGTGATTCTTGCTTGTGTAGTGGTGTATTGTATAGGGTAACAACTTCCAAATGAGAGGAGACTGCGGGCGGTTGTTTTAAACTACTTCGAACCAATTTGAACCACTATAGGTGTGCACAAATACATTAAAATACGCTCTTTGCCCTGTAAAAGTACAGGGGATGTAGCCCCACGATGCAGCGTCAGTGTAAAAGTAACAAGTAAAGCACGTCGGAGCACCAGTGTAAAAGTAGCAGGTTAGTTTAAACTCACCTGGAGGCCAGGCGAAGGGCGCCTGACTCCAAGCTTACATGGATACCTCAATGATAGAACAGGTAATCTCTCTTCTGCAGTCGTGAGTCGGCGTCAGCCTCATGCCGGCATCGGTGGAAAAGGTACTCAAATAAAAAAGAAAAGACCTGTATCTTCTAGCCAAGTTTTATTTACCGTAAGGCAATCTCAGTTTGTGCACATGGGGAATCATATACTAACAATTGGCAACACACACCTTATCTATTAATCTAAAATTCTCTCTCTCCAGTACCATTAAAAATCGGGTTAGTTACTTTAAACATAGTTATTTACAGCACAGCAAAAAAGAGATAATAGTTACAGCTTACATTTGGCCTCGGGCGGGGACGAGATAGCTCCAGGCGTATACGGTGTCTTCATATTAGTGCACAAACCTGGTCCACCATTTAGGGACCTCACAAGTTAATTGTCAACAGTGATTAGGACTTTTAAATGACGGTAATTAAACGCCATTGTAAACGGCATTGTCTACCTGGCTGCTATCGTTACTTTTATATTTTCTATGTCTATCGCCCGCGCAGGAGCGCGTGTCAATGACACAACCTCTGCGGTCTGCGGGCGAAATCTTTCTATCTGCAAAATGGCCGTCGCTCTCGTGTCGGGACGCGGAAACATTCCAACCGAATTCGCGGACTTTTTGACGAGGAGCTAGGTGCCTTTCAACAAGCGGCTAGAATTAATTCGTAATTTCGTAACGTAACAGCCCTTAACATAGTTAAGCTGCATTTTCAATAGTTTTGAGTTTTGTAACTTTTTATATAGATTTTGCAATACGTTTACAAGAATCTTATGTTTATTATCAGTCCATTATCAAACTATTCTAAATCAGCTTCTCACTTCACAGCCATCAATACGACAGAATAATACAAAAGAATGGGAAATATTTCTTCCATTTTGGAATAACTTATTGAAGTTTATAAAGTTTTTAATCATTGATGATAATATTAACAACTTTCAAAATGAAACATGAAACCGAAAAGACATAGAAAATATAAAAGTAACGATAGCAGCCAGGTAGACAATAAGTTCCTGAGTTCGAATC